>CAUYQV010060468.1:0-38949 GCA_963574575.1 Galagoides demidoff
GTATCCAATGTACACAGCCCTTTTATGAAACTAATCTATAGCTCTCAAACAAAAGATACAACTTAATTCTAGCCCAAAAATATGGGGAGGGGGTGGGGAAGGGGAGGGGAGAAGGGTGGATGGGTGGTGGGAGGGTGATGGGAAAGACTACCTATATATCTGTCTAACAAGGGTACAGGTGAACTTTTCTGGAACTAGAATATAAATGTGTTGATACAATGATTAACCAAATGATATGAAAGTTATGTTAACCAGCTGGATGAAGGTGTTTCAAATTGTATATGAAACAGCACAATGTACCCCATGTTTGCATCAATGTACACAGAAATCAATTAATAAAAAAAAAAAAGAGTTAAAAGGTTGGCTGCCTCTTGGTTGTAATGTTGTACCATAGTTTTGCAAGATATTGCCTTCCAATGGAAACTAGGTAAAGGACATAGGGATCACTCTGTAACAGTTCCTATAAAAACATGTAAATCTTCAATGAACTTAAAATGAAAACTTTGATTTTAGAGGGACAAGGAGAGCAATCTACTCAGCTAGAGAAGTGTAATAAAATTCAATAAAATTGAATCAAAACAAATAGAAGGACTGAGTCACTCATATGTAGCAAATATTCTTAAGAGCCTCTTTATGACAGTTCCTATAAATGACTAATGTATCCATCATCTATATGATTATTGAAAAGAATTGCTTCATTTTACATTCAAAATAGTTTTATTGCATCCTCACCTTGTTCAAATATAGATGTCAAGCTTTTGAAAAAATATGTATCTAACTAATAGGAGAGGAAGTATTCACTCAGCCTTTAACTGCTTTAGGAGAGATCATTTTAGTGCCTACTATATGGTAGGCTTGTCATATGATGATTAATAAGATGGATTTACCCTTCACAAGGATTTTAGGGTCTTTTGAGGAAGGTAAACATGTGGGCTCTATTTCACTTATGTTTTTATCATTGTAAACAACAAAAAATGACTGGCTATCTGGTAAAAAAAAATATTTCAAAGGTGGGGAAATAACAAATGTTAGTATACAAACATAAAAGAAAGACACAAATGATAATATACATGCTAGTCCCAGAGATGTAGGAAAGAGAATCCAGCAGACAGACTTTTCACAGTGCTGTCATGGGGGGAATCACTTCATTCGGTTTCATTCTGGAGTCACTCTACTCACCATTCTGATCCCAGGATGAAGCAGCTGATCAATGTGGTGGGGGCCACTTCCTGACTTTCAGGAGCAGAAAAGGAATCTTGATTTAAAGTTGAACCACGAGTGTGTGAACCAGTGGGAGGGATGCTACACAAGGGAAAATATAAGCCCGCAAAGAGGTAAGGCTGATGATGAGTTGGTATAAACAATACCATGTGGCAGGCATAGAATCCTTCTTAACTAAGATTCTATCTCAATTGAGAGTTGATGCTTTTGTTGAATTTAGCAAAGTAGAATTTAGGAAAGCGTATCCTAGGTAGTAGAATAGTTAGATAAAAAGTCAAGCATGGAAAAATAATCATAATAGATTTCATATTTTTGGTAGAGCAGGTATTTCAGTATACAATGCATAAGGCCATGCAGATGGTTGCAGGGGAGAGAGGAGAGAAGTAGACAGGAGGGATTATGTGGGTCTGAGGGAGTCAGAAATAAGGTTGTGTGAGAAAAATTAGCCAGAGGTTCAGGCTCACTAAAAGACTGAGACTTATTCATAGCGCTATAGAACACATTGACTCTCCCTGCATTTTATAATCCTAATAATAAAAGGACTGTTTACCTCAGTTCCTTTTACTAAGTACATGTTTGTAGTATGTTTGGCTATCAAGAAAAATCCTGCAAGGCATACCGAAAGGAAAAAAACTAAAAGAAAACACTTTGAAAGAACAAAGCAAGTATCAAAACTAGAGTCAAATGGTAGACATATCGGGATTATTAGACCGAGATTTTAAAACAACTATGCTTAATATGCTTAGGGATGTAATAGATATAGTAGATAGTATGCAGTAACAGGAGGACAGTATAAAAAGACAGATGGAAATTCTAAGAATAAAAAAGAAATGCTAGAGATCAAAACCTTTAATAGAAATGAAAATCACCTTTGATGCATGCATTGGTAGGCTGAAAAAGATGAGAAAAAAATCTCAGAGCTTGAGGATATTTCAATAGAGACTTCCAAAATGGAAAAAGAAAAAAAATCAAAGGAAGTGAAATAAACAGAACATAAAATTTTCCCAAATTAATGTCAAATGCCTCACTGCAGACCCAGGAAGCTCACACAGCACTAAACAAGATTAATACCAAAAAAACCCCATAAAATATGACATGGAAGCATATCGTATTCCACCTTGTAACAATTAAAGATCAAGAGATAATCTTACAAGAAGCCAGAAGGAAAGTGCTTACACTACTCACGATGTGATACAGGACTAACTGAAAGTGGGTTTGGGTTAGTTAAAAATGTATGTTTCAAACGTTAGGACAACCAGTTAAAAATAAATAAAAGGTTTTTACAAAGTAAAAGACAAAAAACAAAACAATATGTTTTATATACCAAGAAAGGGAGGAAAGTGGAATCATAAAATCCATCATAAAATCCATCAATTAAAATCACAAAAAGCAGAAAGATAAAAGGTAGCAAAAAAGACCAAGAGCAATTACTGGAATACAGAACACGTGTTGTAGATACCAAGCTGAATATTATTAATAGTCACTGGAGACATCTATGAGCCGAATATACCAATTAAAAGATAGAGATTGTCTGAGTGGTTCAAAAAGGCAAGACTCCATTATATGTTGCCCACGAGAAACCTATTTGAATATCTAGACACATATAGATAAAAAGTAAAAAGAGAAAACTATGTCATTCTACAAATAACCAAATGTCAGAACCCATAACTATAGCCGTTTCTGAAGAAGCAGACTTCAGAGTGAGGAAAAGTTATCATAGATTAAGGGTGGAATTACATACTGACCAAGTGGTCATTTTCCAAGCAGTTGTAACAATCCTTATTGTGTTTATCTATGCCTAACAAGAGAGCATTACAACAGATGTGGTGAAGCCTGAGAGGGGAAAATGACACATCTACTGTTAGACTTGAAGATTTCAATACGGCTCCATCAGAAGTAGATCCAGCAGCCAGAAAATCAGTAAAGACAGAGACGAACTCAAAAGCACTGTAATTCAACTGGACATAATTGACATGTGTGGACTACTTCTAACAACAGAATACACAGTCTTGTCAAGTGCGTGGAAAATTTCCCAGGATAGACAACATTCTGGGCCATAAAACACATCTTCACAAATTGAAAAGAATAGGAATGGTACAGTGACTGTTCTCAGACCACTGTGGAATTAAATCAATAACAGAGAGCTAGGGGTAAAAATTCCAGGAGAATAACAACACCCTTACAAAACACGTGAGGGTGTAAAATGTCAAGATAAATGTTTAAAAAACTTTGAACTAAAGAAGGGGAAAATAAACCTAATGAAAATTTATGGGACACAGTGAAAAGCAGCGTTTAAAGGGAAAATTTTAACATCGATTTCATATATTAGAAAAGTGGAAAGATCTAAAATCAATAAACTGAACTTTCATCATAGAAAGCTAAACAAAGAGGCACCAACTAAAGTAAGCAGAAGAAAATAAATCATGAAAATTAGACCAAAAATCAATGTGATGAAAATAGGAACTCAATAGAGAAAAATCAACAAAACCAAACTATGGTTCCCCAAAACGTTCAATACACTCGATAAACCCACGATGTAAGAGTGAAGATGCAAATCACTAATGTCAGAATAAAAGCGGGGAGATCGCTGAGATGCCATGGAGATTAAAGTATTTGCTACTACACTGCAGGCTCTTAGGGGCAGTTCACTATTCAAAGAGCTGTTTCAATTCTCCCCTTAGGACACTAAGATAAGATTAGTGGAGAGAGAGATGAGACAGGGGGAGAGAGAGAGAGAATGCAAGTACACTAGGGAAGAGTAAAGGAGGGAAGGAAATGAGGGAGTTAGAACAAGGCAGTTTCTATGGGTTCATGTATAAAGACAAGATAAAACCAAACAAGTAAAAGTGGGAGTGAAATAGAACTGCTATAATAGAAGGGGTTCATTTAGTTGCAAACTGCATTTACTTGAAAACACACACACACACATAAACACTTACATACATCGAGGTATATTTGTGTAAAATCCTTGCACTATTGATATAAAGAGAAAACTATGCATGATTTTGCATTCAAAAACAGAAAAATTTTGGGAAGGCCAAGACTCCTTCCATAGAATGTACCGTATCAAGACCTTATAAGCACACACTAGTTCTCCTTGAGTGTGAAGGCACTGGAAAATTGTTTCATTTGTGATGAAGCCAGAATCACCTAAGAGAAGTGGTCTCAGACAATTTCACTGCCCTATTCCAGATCTTTCTTTTATATCCTAAAACTCTACCATGAGACAAAGCATTTCATTATGTAGCTCTAACCAAATGTGCATACATAGCAAAAACGCTTCTAATTATACACTTTAAAATAGCATCGCATTGTCTGTATACTTACTTTTCGCTAATTTTTTGCAATGCTTCGGAAGTACAAACATGTTCTTAACGAGGGTTTTTGAAAGGGAAACGTAAACTTGCTAGAACTCACCCTTGTAATTTACTTTTTTTTTTTTTTTTTTTTTGCAGCTTTAGGCCAGGGCTGGGTTTGAACCTGCCACCTCCAGCATATGGGGTCAGTGGCCTACTCCTTTGAGCCACAGGCGCCACCCTCACCCTTGTAATTTAACCAGAATCTTTCAACCATTAGGAAATAGAAATACCTGTATTTTATACTTGTGATAATGCAGCAAAATTTTAGGAAGTATATATATGTACACATTAGTAACGTGTTGTTACTATGCATATTGTTGGGGAAATAAAATTAATTTTTTCTCAACCCAGAAATCCTCTCCACAAAGGGATTAAAATAGACAACATGAGTGTATGTGTATGTGTGTGAGTGTGTGGAATCAGCAGGAGGCCAGAATGTGTTGCACATTACAGGCAATCAGCTAAGGAACTGAAAAAATAAATCTCACTTTTTTTATAGTCAAACATACTTTGAAATAATAAGAGGTCCTCAGTTAAAAGGACATAAAATCACTATTTGTCATCTATAGTTCACCCTGAATTTATTGGGTAGTTGGATGACCATCTGGGCTAGTTAACTGACTTTACCCAGGGGAGAAAGAGAGGTCTTTTACCTTTATGGCAAGAGGTAGTTTTGCAGTTTGGAATAGGTGTCTGCCTAAGTTGGGGTCCTACCATCAGACAGAAATTGAGAAACGGATTGCTATCACCATTAATGTTTATGTCTCATAGAAATGGCCTCCAGGTTCTTGAGAAAGACATTCTTGAGTAAAAAAATTGACAAAAATTTATTTCCTTTTCAAAAGGGGTTATATACAAGAAATTCTTTTTTAACAAGAAACTCTTTATAAGTACAAGTATTCTAAAGTAAATGTTCTACCAGCAAGGAAGGAGGAGAATCTCTTCACTTATTTTCAACAAGAGAATTTTAGTCTCCTATTTTTAATTTTTACTAGTCCTTGTGATATAAGAATTTATCTCTACATTATATATATTTATACTTGTACTTGTAGTCCCTCTCTGGTCTTTATTTCCTGAACCTATTTATCAAGATCCTAAAATTTACCTTTGTAGTCAACAACAATATTGTCAACATTGGTATAGATTTTTTTCTTTTTGATTTTTAAATTTTAATCATTGGGGGTTCATACTAGTTGTGTATCTTTATAGAGTGCATGTGATGTTTTGATACAGGTGTGCAAGATGATTTAATCAAATTAGGGTAATCCATCATTTCAGGAATTTGTCATTCCTTTGTCTTTGATATATTCCACTCGTCTACTTATTTTAAAGTACCCTAACTTTAAGTTATTTGAAGTTTCTTCATTCACCTTTCCACAGAGGCTGTACTAGTTTGCAGTAAGGACACTTGCCCATGAATGCTTATAGCAGCACAATTCAGTATCACGAGATATGGAAATCACCCAAGTGGTTAAGCAGAAGTCTTTCAACCATAAAAAATGGCAATCTAGTATCTTTTGTGACAACCTGAATGGGACTGGAAACCATTCCTCTAAGCAAAACATAACAAGAATTGAAAAATAAATAACGTACTCCAGATCAAGTTGGAACTAATCATTCAACACTTAAGTGCACATATGTATGCAAGTAAAAGTCAATGAAAATCAAGCTGGGGGTGCAGCAGAGAGGAAAGCATGGGTAATTGTACACCTGAAGGGTAAAGTGCACACTTTCTAGGTCAAGGGCATACTTATAACTTTGACTCAATCTGTACAAAAAGAAAAGTATGTATTTTTGTACTTGTCATCCATCCCCACATTATTCCCCCATCTCTATTGTCTTTCTCAACTTTTGGTAGCCATGATTCTACTCTCTGTCTCTAGAAGATTTATATATATATATATTTATATTTATATTTATATATTATATATATATATATATTTTTTTTTTTTTAAGGACAGTCTCAGCTGTTGCCCTGGGTAAAGTGCCATGGCAACCTCCAACTCAGGATCAAGCAATCCTGTTATCTCAGTTTTTCTATTTTTAGTAGAGATGGGGTCTTGCTTTTGCTCAGGCTTGTCTCAAACTCAAGAGCTCAAGCAATCCACCCACCTCGGCCTCCCAGAATGCTAGAAGTACAGGTACAAGCCATCGCACCTAGCAGAGATTAATAATTTTTAGTATTAAGCTCCCAGATATGAGTAGGAAGATGAGAAATTTATCTTTCTGTGCTTGGCTTATTTCACTTCTCCAATTCCATCTATGTTTTTGTGAAAGGCAGGATTTCATTTATTTTGTGATGGTATAATATTCCATTGTGTATACATACCACAGTTTCTGTGCTTTGGGTGTATCACTCAAAAAATCATTGCCCAGATCATTGTTCTAAAGTCTTTCCCAAAAGTTTTCTTTTAGCAGTTTCATGTATCAGGTCTTAGATTTAAGTGTCTAATCCACTTTGATTTGATTTTTAAATATGATGAGAGATAAGGGTCTAGTTCATTCTTCTGAATATGAATATCCGGTTTCCCACCATCATTTATTGAAGACACTGTCCTTTCACTGCCGTTTGTTCTTGGCAACTTTGTTAAATACCAGTACACTATAGATGTGTAGATTTATTTCTAGGTTCTCCTTCCTGTTTCATGAGTTTATGTCTCTCTTTTCCTGCCATTACCATGCTGTTTCATATATGCTGCTGTAAGTGATCCATCTTACTCGAATCACATATTAATAAAGCAGCTAAGTCTGCCAATGCTGTCATGAAGAAATATTTAAGATTATTTAAAAATCTCAATTCACTTTAAAATAAACCCGTTTTGCCATCATCTGAGATTTATACAAGACGTGTTTGATTTCAGAGACCACCTTGTAAGTCTCACGGAATATATACCCACATTTGGTAGCAACAGTGTCCAAGAGAGGCAGGAACTATTTATTAATGGGATGCCTGTCATTTCCCACAATCTAAATTTTTTAAGTTTTTCAGAAAACAATCGGTCATTCCAGAGAAAGAACAGAAAGAAGAGGGAGAAAAGATAAACCTAGGACCGATTTTCCATTGATCTTCACCTTTGAGAACCGTATTACTGTTTGCTGCATGTTTTATTCCTTGCTGCTTCTATCACCTACTTTTTTGGTATCTGGTAGTTTGAGACTCTGTGTTTCTCTATCAAATATTATATTACTGTAAACCATAAAGCACAATAGAACTTAATGCATCTCACATGTTAATAATAGATATTTTTGATGGGGTTTTGATAATAGGCCTAACAAATAAAATTTTCCAAATTATATGTCTCTAAATCAAATAATACTTGAAAAATGATGTTTCATTGCATTTTTACTTCCCTATTATTATCTTAGTCCTGGAGCATAGTAAGAAAATCATAAATACATTGACTGAAAGAGTGAATGACGATATTGCCGCAAACCCACAATGTCATTAGACAATTTTGTTAGCTTCATAACGTAAAATTGTCAGAATATTTTTGGCTTTCTAGCCTGCCAACAATAACATTTATTTCATAGGAAGAAGACCAAAAGGAGTGTTACTCATGTAAACTTTCCAAATTTGAAATAACCAAAATACTTCAGATGCTTCAAAAAGACATAATTCAAAAATATATGTGATTTAAAATAACTAAGAGTGAACATACCTTAGTGTTTAAATATCTTCTTATACCAAAAGCAATTTCAGATCAAGGACAATGGCATTTGAGTTAAGACTATGTTTATCACCAGTTCCTCTTTTTTTTTTTTTTTTATTGAATTCCCCCCTACTAATCATGTTCTTCAATGTGTCCTATTTAGCTGTTTTACCAACATACAAAGAGGTGATGTTCTTAAGTCAATCCCTTTTTGTCCTGAGGACTGACCTTCCTGATACCATCAACTGGGCTTAATAGAAGGAGACTATAGAGCTAATTCAACTACATCTCTACTGGGTTCTAGGGACCGAATGTGCTCCTCTTACCAAATAGTATGTTTGCCTTTTAACAGAAAAATAAATTGTCATAATGAAAGGAACACGTACAATGATTTCAGCTAGACTGAGAATATTAATGCACTTTAAATGAAGTTTCCTGGGAAATTTATGATTGTATTTATTGATATGTAGTTTTGAAATTTTGAATGAGGTGCATGCCTAAAATAGGTTCCTACTCTCCCACAGAAACTGGGTGTTAGGGACACCGTCCTTTGGTGATTAAATTTAGAAAGATGATACACAGATCCTTGAGAAAGAATTTCCTGGGTTGTGAGAGAATATTCCCCCAGCAGTTAGAAACCTGGCTGTCAGTGTTAGACAGGAGTTCTGTGTGGTCTGGCAGGGAAAGTCAGAGCCTCTGGCAAGAGGCTTTCTGAGCTTTTAAGAAGATTTAAAGACATTTCCAAGAGACAGGGAAATACCTTAGAATTACAAGTTTGCTGAAGTGAATTCTCTAAGGAAAGGGAAAAAGGAGTGAGTAACTTCCCTTAATTTCAATAAGGAGCATTAAGCCTCTTATTTTTAATTTGTATTTGCTCTTAAAACCTTCACTGATATTCTGTCCCCATGTTTGATCAATTTGTGAAAGAAGGGTATTAAAATCTCTTGCTATAATCACAGATTTGTCTATTTCTTCTTGAATTCTATAGATTTTGCTAGACATATTTTGAAACTTTCTGAGGCATAAATGCTTAGGAGTTTTATGTCCTTTTGATGAATTGACTCTTCTTTTGAATTGGAAATGACCTGGGTAATATTCTTTGTCTGAAATATACATTGTTTCTTGTTAATATACATGTTCTATCTTTCATCTGAATGATATTCAAATATTAATTAATTAAATCAATACTTTATTAATTTATTATATAATTAATAATACTTTATTATTAATTAAATTAATATCTTATTCATTAGAATAATATTTTTTAATTTTTTTCCTTTGTAATCAATCTTTCTTCACATTTCATGTAGGTTTCTTTCTTTTTTTTAAATTAAATCATAAAGAGCTCATGTATACATTAATGCATTTATGGGGTATAATGTGCTGATTTCATATACAATTTGGAATGCTACATGATACTGGTTAATATATCCTTCACCTCATGTACTTAATTATTGTGTAAAGAAATTTATACTCTATACTTAATAGATCTGACATGTACCCTTGCAATATGCCCCAAGGAAATGGTGTCCGTAAGAAACCTATGTGAATGGCGGGTTCATATAAGTTTCTTACGGACACCATTACCTGGGGGGAGTTCCTGCTATTTAACTTCAATGTGATTGGAGGTATAGTTGGCTTTAAATTCACCAAATTACTATTAATTGTTCTATCTGCCCCATGTGTTCCCATTCCCTTCTCTTTTGTTTATGTCTTTTTAAATTAAATGTACTTATATAATTCTACTTTATCTCCTGTGTCAGTCTATTAGCTAGTTATCTGTTCATATTTTTGTTTTTTAGTGAACATCATTAACTTAGGTTAGTATTCCAGTCACATTACATCACTTTATATGTCACATATGAAACTGAAAATAACATATGTCTTCAACTAACCCCCCCCCATCAGCTTTTGGGCTATTCTTTTAATTTGGTTTATTTTTACATAGACTATAAAACTCACAGGATAATGTTGATTTTGCTTTAAATAGCTAGTTATTTCTAAAAGAGATTTGAAGGTAAAAATATATTTTAAAAATATTTATGCAGATATTTGTCATTGTTGACCCTCATTTGTTTGCGTGGATGGAGGTCTTCCTGTGGTATCTTTAATCTTTATGAGAAAGCTTCTATTTAACATTGTCAGACGTGAGGAGCTCGTACTGCGGAAGTGCTTTAGCTTTTTCATATCCAAAATAGTAGTCTCAGCAAGATTCAGATGATATTTTAAATACAAATTTAAATATTTCTTTTTTTATTATACCTAGAGTATTTTGACCTTTCTTCGTTGCCATTTTATGGTTTTAATCGAATTAGGAAAAAATTTTCCATTCTTTATTCAAATGCTATTTCTCTCTTCTCTCTCCTACAGGAACTCTAAGAACATAAGAATAAGAACTCTGATATTAGTTTGAAATTGTCCTCCAACTCACTGAGATTTGGCTCTTGCATTTTTCAGAGGTTCATTTTCCCTACTGTGTTTTAGGTTAGTTTAGGGTAGTTTCTATTGCTATGTCTTTAATTAATTTGCCTTTTCTTCCATACTCTCTAATATGCTATTAATATCACCCCGTACTTTCCTTTTATTTTAGACATTATAGTTTTCATTTCTAGAAGATTAATGTGGACCTTTATCATTCTACTGTATATCTAATTAACATGCAATCCTTTCTCACTGTTCAGAAACATATAGAATACATTTATTATAACTGTTTTATTGTCCATCTCTACTAGTTCCCTTGTTAATGTACTTTCAGAGTATGTTAATATTGATTGAACTTTTTTCTCATATGGGTTATATTTTCCTGCATCTTTGCATTTCTATATTTTTTATTGGATAACTGACATTACACATTTTATCTGGAAGCTGCTATCTTCTATCTTTAGAAGCTGCTTGTGTTATATATATGTATATATGTATAAGACAATGTACACATGTATATGAATATATATATATATATCTCCTTTATTTTGGGAGTGAGTTAAGTTGCTTGAAAAGTTTTGGGGGGAGTTAAGATTTCTTAGACTGTGCTAGTAGAATCTTCAGTTTGTTTTAGTTTTTGTTTTCCCAGTACTGAGGCGAAACCCTTCCAAATATTCTCCCCAATGACCCATGAAAAATGATGTTTTTCATTCTTACTGATGAATAAAGCAAGTTTTCTCAGCTCCGTGGAGCCCCTGGGATTGTTTTCCCTCTCCCTTTTGGCCCCCTTCCTTTTCCAGCTTCACATAGTTTTCTTACATCTGCTAATTATACACAGCTGGAAGCTCAGATGAGACCCTGGCAAGCCTCTGGAGTTCTCTTTCTGAGAAACTTTTTCCTCTCAGGTATTCCGACTTGCAATCGCTAACCGAAATGTCTTTCTGCATTTCCAGCTTTGTTCCTTTAATTTAGGGAGTCCACTGCGCTCTCCCAGGTTTCCCAGGCTGTGTTATGCAGCCTGGAAATTGCTCCTATTACTAAGCTGGTAGGACACTATGGATGCAAATGTATTTTAGCTGTTGCTTTTCTGATAGAGAGACAATTGATTTAACTCTAACCCATCCAATGCAGAGGATGCTGATTTTCATCTGAGAATTTGTGAATGCCTGTATATCTGTGCCTTGAATTCTTTGAAACAGGTTTTAACATCTCATTGTTTCCTTTTTTTTTTTTTTCTTTAAGTGATGGGGATTCATTGAGGGTGCAAAGAATCAGCTTACTTGATTGCATTTGTTAGGTCAAGTCCCTCTTATAATTGTGTCAAATCACATGATTACAACATGTTCATTTTACATTTGAGAAAGTCATTATGTTACCTACTTAAAAATTATATTTTAGGCCAGGCACGGTGGTTCATAACTGTAATTCTAGCACTCTCTGAGAGGCCAAGGCAGGTGAATTGCCTAAACTCACAGGTTCAGCCCAGCCTGAGATAGAGCAAGACCGTGTCTATAAAAATATCCAGGCATTGTGGAGGCACCTGTCGTCCAGGCTACTTGGGAGGCAGAGGCAAGAGAATCACTTAAGCCCAGGAGTTTGAGGTTGCTGTGAGCTGTGATTCCATGGCACTCTACCCAGGGTGACAAAATGAGACTGTCTCAAAAAAAAAATTTGTCAGAAAAATATTTGTGTAATACTCTAGTGAGAATTTTCCTAATATTGTCCAACTGATGAATGTTTTGATGCTTCTGAGTTTTATTATACCGTATAAATTTATCACAGTTATTCCAAGCATGTGGCTTACTTGTTTTTATACTTCAAAACGTTTTTTAAGAAACACCTAAAGTAAATTTAATAAGTCAAAAGAGATTCTTTTTGAGGAATCATAATTCAAATGGCTTAATTGAGACATTAGTTCTGAGCACTCAATTTACTACTATGAATGAATACCTGTCATAAAGTTGTTAATGGCAATAATTTTTACTATACAGATATTGTGTCTTTTAATATTTAGTAGTCCTCTTGTGGGACTTCTGGGGTAAAGCTTTTGGATGAATATGGAATTTTAATTCCAAATTTTTGTTAATAATAGCTGATAGTAACCAGAAATCTAATGTAAGTCCAAATCTGCTAATTTAATGGGTTTGCTCTCAGTGCTTCTGCGGGCCATACTGATATTAATTTATAGGCATCTGCTGTAGGCTGTTTCTTTCTTTATGGCCTCATTTAAGATGATATAAAGCTATCGAGGGCCTGTATGGCATATAGACTCATTTCCGAAGTTAAAAATAAATAGTAAGTGCTGCCAAGTGAGTTCTGGGGCATATGTGTTTGAGTGTCTGCACTGAAGATTTAGTAGAGAAATCTTGCATTTTGAACACAAGAAGTAATTCTTCACTTTTATTTCTAGTGATAGGCCAGAAAAGTCACAGGAGAACAAAATGATCTTCAGTGTTGCTTAATTGCTTTCCATTTCATGGTCATCATCTACTGATTTTAAATAGTATAATTCTAAAGCTAATGTCCCCTCACAATAATTTAAATTTGTTTTATTGATATGTCTGTATCTTATTAAAACCCTGTGATTATGGTATTGTTATTTTTTTATTATATTGTAATCCAACTCAACTATCATGGAACTGATAATCTGGGCTATAAGCATAAACTTCAAAAATTGAGACTTGAACTTGAGTCAAACTTATAAGTGAAAAGCATGACACTGACAAGTATTCTAATGTTAAGAAATAAATTTATCTGTAGATTCATAGAAGAACAGTTAAATTTTGCATCCCTTTACTTATGCTCATGTTTGTATACTTTTGTTCAAAACATTATTTGTTTTGTGTCAAATTAAAGGTTGATACTGAAAATAAAAATATAAATACAGTGTTGTCCATGCCTTGAATAAATTTCAGAAATATTGTATAAAGAAAGAATTAGAAAACGGGTGGACCAACTCTCTGGAGACCTTAGAGAAGGATTCATAATTTGAGTTGTTCTGAAAAATGGGCAGATTAAAATTTCTTGAAGTGAGAGAACAAATTATAGGCAGAAGAAACTTTGAGAAGTGTGAAAATATATCCTGTGGTAGAGAATCATTCCAGACACTAGCTTTATAGGTTTGTGAAAAAATAAAGAATGGACAATAGGATTTGATGCAGAGGAATTAGTTTTGGATCAAACAATGTAGGATTGTGTTCTGTAAGATAATATTTTGGCCTTCCATTGAATATTTTCAGTGCTGAAGGAAACAATTGCATCTGCAAGACTGACTGTAAAAAATAAACTAAAGCAGATAGATCAATGTGGAAGCTATTACAATAATCTTGATAAAACTTACAGCAGTTGGAAATAAGATGACTGATGTGGAGTCAAGGTGGGACTGCTGGTGGAACTGCAAACTAATACAACCTTTTTCGAAGAAGGTATGGAGAACACTCAAAGCACTCAGATGAGACCTCCCATTTGATCCTGCAATCCCATTACTAGGCATCTACCCAGAAAGAAAACAAAATCTTTTTGTCATAAAGACATTTGCACTAGATGTTTATCGCAACTCAATTTACTGTTGCCAAAACGTGGAAATAGCCTAAATGCCCACCAATCCAGGAATGGATTAACAAGCTGTGAGATATATATATATATATAATTTGTATTAACTTGAATGGAGGTGGAACACGTTTTTCTTCGTAAAGCATCACAAGAATAGAGAGGCAAGAATCCAGTGTGCTCTATTCTAATACGAAGTCAGTAGATTAGATAATACAAGGAGGGGTAGGGGAATGAGCAAGTGGGAAGAGGGGAGAGGAGGCAGGTGGATGGGGGGGTCATAACGTATGACACACCTCTTGGGGGTGGGACACAATTACAAGCAGGACGTTAGCTAACAACCACAAACAGTGCAACCTAATTATTTGTACCCTCAATGAATCCCAAACACTAAAAAAAAGAAAGAAAGAAGATGAATGGACGGATCAAGGAATTTTCACTAGAATAAATTAGGAAAATGTAGAATAAATTAGGAAAATGGACTTTCCAAAAGACTAATGATTAATCATAGGTCCCAAATTTCATTTTATTTTATCAACCATGACTTTGCACAATAATAGAAATTACAGTGATAAATTTTATTTAGTATTGAGATGAACAGGATTCCTAAAACAAGAATTATTCCAACCTTGCAATTTTGAATGTTCTAAATGCTTTTAATAGCTAAAGTTAGATATTTCAATTCTCTCTCTCACATTTTATTATAGAAGCTAGTTGAAGAACACAGAAAATCAATAATGTTTACCAGATTCCCTGGCAAGTAATGCTCTTGATATTTTTATAAGAACTATTTTAAGATTTAGAAAGAAGATATGAAATGAAGACAATCTTCCCACAGTTTTGCTATCATCCCTGGTTACAAAGTGTGTGGTAATGTATTTTAATATTTCTTTGTGGCCAGGGATAGTAATAACATTATTCCTATGGCAGAAGAGATCCAGTGGTGGCTACAGAATTAGCAGGTTCCCTAAACATCAAGGTCTGTTTGTTCAACCTTTTTTCTTTTCTTAGAAAAATAAGAGTTGTCTTGGGCGATACAGTAAACACACAAACACTAATGAAAGCTTATGGGTAAAAGAAAAGATCCCAGCATACATTTTGCCATATCTGACAGGGCAGACAGGCAAAACAAGCATCAAATAATCTGCATGTGGCCCAAGGGCTGAAGGTTGCACACCCCTCTATCCAGGAGTCATATGAAAAACCCAGAGTTTAATTTGGTTTTGTAACTATTCCATCTACTGATTTTAAAACAATTCTTTGTATTTGTTTTTGGCTTGTGTGTGTGTGTGTATTTGAGGCAAAGTGCTAACTCTGTTGCCCCAGGATAGAGTGTTATGGCATCATACCTCACAGTAACCTAAATATTCTAGGCTCAAGTGACCCTCTTGTCTCAGCCTCCCATGTATCTAGGACTATAGGCATACACCTCCATGCCCAGCTAATTTTTGTATTTTGAGTAGAGATGGGGGTCTCTCAAAATCCTAAGCTCAAGCAATCCACTTGCCTTGGCCTCTCAGAGTGCCAGGATGACAGGTGTAAGCCATCATGCTGGCCTTGGATTCATATCTCTTTTTGTTTAAAATACCTGTAAAGGCGTATCTTGCTTTTGATGAACTGTGGTCGACAATCAGGTTCTTATCAGTGATGGAGATAACAAAAACAGTTTCAACTCGACGTTCTTACAAAGTTTATGATAATCTATATTCTCAAAACCTGTTCCATGTAGAAAGTTTTTGAAACTTGATAATTAACGTATTATCACATTCACTATTTTACATGTATAAGGTTATGTTGCTTTAGTATATTCAGAAAATTATACAAATATCATCACTGGCTGCAGAATTTTTTCATCATTCCAAAAAGAAACTCTATACTCCTTAGCAGTCATTTTCCATTTTCTCCTTTCCTCATCCCCTGACAACACTACTCTACTATCTATGTACATTTTCCTCCTCTGAAGACCTTACATAAAAGGATTCAAATCATATGTGGCTCTTTGTATCTGGATTTGTTCACAATCATTCATTCACGTATTGCATGTGACAGTTTTTTACTCCTTTTTATGTCTGAATAATATTCTATTGTGTGTAAATACCATAGTCCATTCATTTAAAAGAGGATAGATATTTTGGTTATTTTCACCTTTAAGCTATAAAAAATACCCCCAAATGCAATGAATAATGTTTTATGAGAACATATGTTTTTGATTCTCATGGATATTTACCTCTGAGTGATTCGCTGGATGATATCATTACTCTATATTTATATTTGAGAGCTGCTGAACCATTTTACACAATGGCTGTGTCATTTAACTGCCACCAACAATGAATAAAGCTTCCAATTTCTCTTCATCCTTATAAACTCTTGTTTTTATTCTTTTGTATATGGAAACTTTAAAATACACAACTTTATTTCTAACAGAATAAAGTTTGCTTTAGATAGGTGAATGTCTGATCAAAATGAAGGTTGATAAGTGAAAACTAATGACATAAAAAAAGGAAAAGCTAAAGATTTAAAACTCTAGGAATTGAGGACTTCAAGTACTAATCAATTAGGCATTTGGCATTACTGTATATTTGTCTGTCTTTGGGTCGGCTTAATTTTCACAATCAAAGGTAATAAGAAAAGAACAGTACTGTTATCAATACATAGAAATTACAATATCTATTAGGAAAATTAGTTGTGCTTTTAGGATATTTTAGAAATTTAGATTTATGGCTTTTAAAATTAACAAACATAGAAAAAACGAAAATCAGTTATTTATTTTCCATTCCCTTCTTTTTTCTCATTAACATTTCATTGGAGAAGTTTCTAAGTTTCTGCTTTAAACATTTTTATAAAAACTCTTGTGATAGCATAACCCAGAGGCAAACATTGTAATTATTTTAATTAACATTGTTGAGAACATGGAGTTTGGCATCAAAGAGGTTTACTTTTTTAGCTATGACACTTTAAAGCTATGATTTGGGGTTATTAATTTATTTTTTAATATCCAAATAGTATTTGAAGGATATGATTTTTACACACACAGAATTATTTAAGAAAAAAATGAAATATTGGATATAATGGCTTCAGAACAACAACTAGCAAACATCAGTTCCATAACGTATTATGGATACTCTTATTGACTACTCATTTTCTACATTATGATTTTCTTTATTTATGTCATAATACATTATATACTAAACATAGCAGCAAAATAGTTTTTTATTTATCTTTTCATCATAGGTATGGTCTCAATTAAAAACTTACTTAAAGATTATTTTTGAATACTTAATAATCTGTATTGGGAAAATGGTTTGCTTAAATATGTAAATTTTTTTTATAATATACAAATGCGGCTTTTAATTTACAGCTGCAAAATTATTTCATAAGTGTTTCTCAATTATTTATCTTTATATTTCTGAGTATTTTATGGAAAGAAAAATTCATTAAAGAGCTAGTTGGCTTGAAATAATAATTCTACATTTAAGAATACACTTTTTAAGTAATCATTTTAATATTGAATTAATAGCCCTTCTCCTAGCTTTTAAATTTCCAGAAAAGAATTGAGCAGACACTATGTACAGAGATTGCCATATACCTTCATGCTCTCATACACAGTTCTTCCATTAATAACATCCTTCCTAGGTGCGGTGCATATGATACAATTAAGGAACTAATATTGATAGATCATTATTAATTAAAGTTCCTAGTTTATGATAAGGTTCACTCTTTGGCTTATACAGATCTATGTGTTTTGATAAATCCAAAATGTTGTGTGTCACTATTATGGCATCATACAGAACAATTTCTGTGTCCTAATAATTCCCTGAGTTCTGCTATACATCTTCTCCTCCCATGACCTTCCCCACTGACAAACACCTTCCCTGACCCAGGCAACCATTGATCTTTTCAATCTCTTTATATTTCTGCCTTTTCCAGGATGTCAAACCCTTCATACAGGATTCATATAGAATTATATGGTCTGTATCCTTTTCAGACTGGCCTCTTGGTCTTAGAAATATGCTTTCAAGCCCCCTCCCCCCCATGTCTTTTCTGGGTCTTAATAGCACATTATATTCCAGTGATGAACGATATAACATTGTATGGATGTGCCACACTTTATCCATTCATGTAGTGAAAGGTACCTTGGTTGCTTCTAAGTTTTCATAATTATGAACAAAGTTGCTCTAAATAACTTTGTACAAGTATTTGTGTGAATATAAATTTTCAATTCATTTAGCTAAACACCAAGAAGTGTACATTACTTTCTTAGATGTTTCCAAACAAACGACCACAAAACTGGGTAACATAAGAGAAATTCCTTGTCTCACACTTACAAAGGCTAGAAAACCAAATGAAGAGTCACGATGGCTGCTCTTTCTGAGGGCTGTGAGGGAGAATCTGTTCTGTTCCTGTCTGCTCCCTTCTCGTACCCTCAGTCATCCCTTGGCTTGTAGAAACTGATCTGTCTGTGTGTCTTCTTGTCTTCACCACAGATGTGTCTCTTTTCTAAATTGATCTTTCTTTTAAAGGGTACTAGTCTTGTTGGATCAGGCTCTGCCCCAATAACATGATTACAAATATTTGGTTAAAAAAATATAAATACACCCCTTCCTTCCAAATAAAGTTACATACTGAGGTATTTCAATGTACCTCTTTTTATGGAAACAAACAAAAAAAATAATCCATCTCCAAACAGAAAGCAATTGCTGGATATTTATGGGATGCTTATATTAAACTCAAACTATCTTTCAAACCAGCTTTACCATTTTACATTCGTATCTGGAATGAATTACACTTCCTGGTGCTCTGTGTCCTCAAAAGTGTTTAGTATTGCTGGTTCTTTTTTTGTTTGTTTGTTTGTTTTTGTCTTGTTTTTATCTACTTTAATAGGAGTGCTGTGGAATCTCACTGTTTCTATTTGCAATTCCTTCATAACATATAATGTTGAGCATTGTTTATACTTTCATGGCATCTATACATCTCCCTTGTTGAAGTGTCTTTACAAATATTATGTTCATTTTTCACCTGAGTTGTTTCAATTCTTATTGTTAAGTTTTAAGGGTTCTTTTTATATTTCAACTTAAGTCCTTTATCAGATATGTATTTGGCAAATATCTTCTACTCTGTGGCTGATCCTTTCATCGTCTTTAGAATGTCTTTCACAGACCAGAACTTTTTAACTTTAATGGAGTTCAAGTTACCAATTTTTCCTTTCATGGATCCTGATTTTTATATTTTATCTAAAATGTCATTACCAAACTGAAGGTAACCTAGATTCTCTGCTATGTTATCCTCTGGTTAAGTTTATAATTTTATATTTTACATTGAGGTGTACACACTGAGACAGTTTCACTCCTAATCTACTTTACTTCCTTTTTCTGTTTCATTACTTACATCTTCCAGCATGACACTAAATATGGTTGCTAAGAGAGGACAGCATTGTTTTGTCCTCAATTACAGGGGAACAATTCTATTATGTTTATGTTTAGTGTGATGTTAGTTGAAGGACTTTTGTAGATGCTCTTTATCAAGTTGAATAAGTTTCCATCTATTCTAGTTTGCTGAGAGATTTTATCATGAATAGGTGTTGGGTTCTGCCAAATGATTTGTGCATCTATTATTATGATTATATAATTTTCTTCTTCTGTCTGTTAATACAAGAGATTTCCTGAATAGATTTTTGAATGTTGAATTACCCCTGTTTAGAATAAATCAAGCTTGGTTATGGTGGATATTTCTTTTGTACATTCTGAGATTCAATTAACCACTCAGTCATTCTGTATTTAATTAGAGGATTTAACTCATTTGTATTCAAGATAATTATTTATAGGTAAGGGTTTATAAATAATATAAAAATATAATCTGTAAGGGGTTAGTACTGCCATTTTGTTATTTGCTATCTAGTTGTTTTGAAGATCCTTTCCTCTTTTCTTTTTCTTTTATAATCCTTGGTGGCTAATTTACTTTTATCTAGTAGTATGTGTTGATTCATTTTTTTTTATCTTTAGTATATATATGTATTATAGGTTTTTGCTTTATGGTTACTATGAGGTTTTTCATATCTTAATTCTTCATATCTCAATATTTCATATCTCATTTACATTTTTATATTATCTATTTCTTAACAAATTTTGTAACTACTATTTTATAGTTTTGACTTAATGTTTATACTAATGATATAAGTGGTTTATATACCATGACTGCAATATAAAATAAAAATCATATTAGTGCCCCTTCTTTTTTCTGTTTGAAGAACTCTCTACTAGCATTTCCTTATAAGATTGGTTTGGCAACAGTGAATTTCCTCAGCCTTTGTTTATCTGGGAAAGTGTTTCTCTCCTTCATTTCTGAAGGATAGCTTTACTGATTATAGATAATAGTACTTGTTTGGTAGTATTTTTTTTTTCCTAAAGCACTCTAATTATAGCATCCCTGTAGCCAAACCACAGGGTAATTTTCAGGTTTACTGCTGAGACTAATGCCAGCAGGCAGAGAAACATCTCCACCAAGGTTTTGGTGTTCATTATTCCTTCCATACCCCTTGATGGTTTGAATGTATGCTTAATGGCAAATAGATCTGAAACTAAGATCCCTGGGTTGGGGCTGTTTCTGGTTTTGAACCTGAGAGCACAGTTGGCCGACCCACCATCCACTGCTGGTCTGCATTTTCAAAACCACTCTGCTAGGTCTTAGGCTCTTCAAAGACCCTTTACATCCCAGTGCTCCTGCAGAGAGATGTTTGCTTGTGAATGGGTGCATAATTCTGTTTTGTTTTTTTTTTTTCTTGAGACAGAGTCTCACTTTGTCACCCTTGGTAGAGTGCTATGACATCATAGCTCACAGTAATCTCAAATTCCTGGGCTTAAGCTATTCTCTTGCTTCAGCCTCACAAGTAGCTGGGACTTTAGGCAACTGCCACAACGCCAGGCTATTTTATTAGAAATGAGGACTTGCTCTGGCTCAGGCTGGTCTCAAAGCTATGAGCTCAGGCAACTCAGCTACCTCAGTCTCCCAAGTGCTGGGATTACAGGCATGAGCAACTGTGCCTAGCCTGGATGCATAATTCTTATAAGGGGATTATTCTGCCATCTTCCTGAAGAAGTCCAATTTATTTTATTTTGTTGTTCTGTTATTCTCAGAAGGAATCTTCCAACCTATGATTCAAGATGTTTGCTCAACTAACATACTTATTCTATAATTAGTAGATAAGAGAAAAATGAAGGAAAAGGGGATAAAGCAATGCCATTTGCTGTGATGAAACTTACCACATACTACATATAGCACATTTTTCCATAACCACAATCAAGAAAGATGGAAAATAAAGGTGCTATTCAAAGTAACTCCATGCTCGGGAAACGGACATGCATTCTATAAGTATAGAAGAAAAGCACAATTGAAAATAGGGAACTGGTAGACTCTCACAAGAGTTTTACTGTTTCTGCTTACTGCAAGACTGCTGGAAAACATAGGCACTAACTGGCATTTACAGAGTTGCTGAAAGGACAGTGCTCTGTGTAGGCTTTCCATGGCCTCCGTCATATAGACATCTCCGCAGTCTAATGAAAAAGAGTCATATGTAGGACAAATATTTTTCTTAAATCTTCAAGGAAGTAAATGGCAGTTCCCAGAAACAAATCCAGCTCAGTATGATTGCTAAGTTTATATAATTTTCACTAGACTAGCAATTTGCAGATGTTTAGAGTTTTTGAAGTTGACTTGAGAATCTAATAAACCTATAGTTCATAGAAAAATGTTTCCACTAATAAGACTTCTCTTTAAAACTTCTGAGTGTACCTCTTGTGAAACCTAAATCAGGACATTACAGCAGTGGTTCTTAAGAAAGGCATGAAGGAAAGGGGAATCAGTTTTCTAGAGCTTGATCAAAATTTTGTTTAAGAGGGGAATATGGAGGTGTATGTGTGCATATATGTTTGTGTATGTGCATGTATGGGGGTTGTGTGTGTGGAAGCTGCTCCACAGTAACAAAGCCCTGGGAGTAACATGGGCCTATTAAGAATTCCCTATGAAGACATCTTGAATTATATCTTGCTTTCAACAATTACCTCAAATTAAACTAATTTATGAATATGATCTCTAACCTTATCTTTGATGTTCTAAAAAATATCTAAAGTTGTCCAAAAACTAACAACTTAGAAAGCTATATGTGTGTTTGGAGTGTGAAAGGTTATTTCCATAACCTGCAATTATTTCTGAATGTAACATTTTCATCATCATTATTATTATTTTTAAGAAAGAAAAGGAGATTAAAAATGTTGTAGGTCAGAGGAAACAGCTTTCCTTAGATCTGAGACAACAGTTGAACCAATACTAAAACTTCCAACTTCTGTCAGTGGTTCACTTTTATCATACTTTAAAAGTAAGTCAAATCCTAAATTGCTGCACATTCCCTAACTAAAAAGTGTATAAGTCATTAAAACTAGTCTCTCTTTAGGGAAAAAACTTTATATGCAAGTAATATTTAGATAGAAACTGTGTAAATACTGTAATTATTTTGATAACATTCTATTATACCCATTTTAACACTGGGTGATAATTTCTCATCAAGGCATCAAAGAACCATTTCCTTTTACTTATTCAAGGAAACACATTGGTTCAGACATCATTTTTTGACATTGCATTTACTTCGAGAAAATTATAGGATTTTACATATTAAACCTTTCCCTCCACTTGAATTCCTCCTTTTCAGAGAAAATTATATAGAATTAAATAATGTTGGGGTTGGAAGGAACCCTGAAAATTACCTACTTTAATCACCTTTCTGAAATGTGGATCGGATATATCATTACAAGGAGTGTCAGTGGTCGGAAATATAATTTCAAGGAAAAAAATTAAGTTAAGGTTCTAGAATAGGTAATATATTAAGAAAGAGAGTAGAGAAGCTTTCCTAAAAACTATTAATCGGTTGAAAGCAGGAACACAACATTCCTCTCACATGTAAAACTACAGAGAGATATTGGTACAGAAACAGAGTAGATCATTAAAAAAGGAAGCAAGAATTCCTTGAGATGCAGCTGACACCCAAGTGAGATGAAATAATTTTGAAATTACAAAGGGAATATGTATGTTACATAGGTAGGCCCTTTGGTGACTTCTGTATATTATTTATTTGTTTTTGAAGTGACAGCATTAGTAGGAAGGGAAGATAAAAGCAGAACACCAGGAAAAATGAATAGAGACTTTTGTCCAGATAAATTTTACTAACTGTATTTTCTATTTTATTTTCAATTTAAATAAATATTATACAAGAATAAGCAAAATAAAACACTCCAAAATAGTAGAAAATTTCATGTTATCAGGGTTTTGTTAATGTATAGCTAAAGAACCATGCCTAAGCCTTCTCCAGGTGGAGACTAGAATTTTGAAATGTTAATCAGCATTATAGTGACTCAGAGAAATGTGCAGAGCCCAATTATACACGAAAAAGGAGACTAAACAGAAAAGTATGACTATCATCTGTCATAATCCTGAGTGAGTATAGAAGCCCGGAACAGGCTGAACTCAAGAAATGTCTTTACCTTTTTGCAATCTCTTTGCAACAGTCCTTGGTTTGTTAAATCATAATAAAGCTTTTGTTTTTTTATTCTTTGATACAAAAGTATAGTAGTTTTTATGTGAAAAATATCAGATTTTTAAATATGCTGATTGCCTCTGAAAGAGAATAGATGAATAGATGAAAATATTTTTAACATACTAGTTGGTACTCATATTGATAAAAATAAGATTAAATGGATTATGATAAATCTTACAGAAGATTTACTCTGAGGTTATTCAAAATATGTTTATAACTCAAAAGACGTTACAGACGAACATTCATTTGGAGTCTTGATTTAATAATGCTACTATATAATATAAATACAAGACTTTTCTATAAGAGAATGTGTAACTCAAACATCTTATAATTTGTAAGAACATATTTGGCTCAAATTCATCTTAGACTCTCCATTACAATTCCACTTTTTATGTCCAATTTATAACTCAGAACTGTCTTCCTGGTCATATGATTTGAATTTTCTAAATTTTGAGAATTATATTTTCCAGTAAGTATAATGAAGTTTGTAAAATGTGTATCTTTCCTTGTGTGTCTGGCTATCTTTAAGTTTCTGCTGGTTATCACCCAAGAAAAAAATAATTGGGGTTTTTCACTGAGGAATAGAATGAAAGCATCTTCTTCCCCAAAGAGTATTCATGAGTTGTTTTACCTTCAAGAAGGATGTAGTCCCTCTTTTTCAAGGGATTTCACCTTTGAAAAAAAAAAACTAACCTGGGAAATTTTTCCTTTTAATTAAGTCAAAACCAACTGATTTAGAACTTTAATTATATCTGCAAAATTACTTCACCTTTGGCATATTCTAGTGTCTAGAAATAAGCCACAGGTTCTACCTATATATAAACAAGAGGGGGACAATGTGACGTGTGTGGCCAGTACCAGACAGAGGTTATTCCAGTGCACTTAGCAGTCTCTCTCTCACACACACGCACGCATATAATAAAACATCTCTTAAAAAAGTCATTCAATATCACAAATTAAAGAATATATTTTTTAATATTCCATCGATAAAAAAAGAAATCCTGGGGCGGGGCCTGTGGCTCAAAGGAGTAGGGCGCCAGCCCCATACGCCAGAGGAGGTGGGTTCAAACCCAGCCCTGACCAAAAAAAAAAAGAAATCCTAAGGATAAGTGAAGAAATATTTTCTACTAAATATTAGTAAATAGCAATCTGTTAAGTCATCTTAGGAAGCTAAGAAGATGACGAAAATAAAGATAAGGGAAGAAAAAGAGAAGGGAAGGGGTAATTAAACCCGAAATAAATAAATGCAAAGACTCATAGGTTTTCACAAGGGGCATACTCATGTAAGGCTTTAATATAAAGGTAAGGAAATGGTACAGCAAAGAAAGAGTATGTAGGCGGCATTGAGGTCTACAGGGCACCCATGTGTAAGCTTGAGATTGAGTGATCAAGATCTATGCAGTGAATCTTGGATTCAGAAACTCTCAAACCTCTCATGGTTTTTTTATTCATTTATTTATTTTTATTCTCCTGTGGTCACTTAGGGAAGCCAGGTTTTATAACTGGCTATGGCATGCATAGATTTGCTTGATGCAGAGTCGCTGCCACAAACCTTCAATTTTTAAAAAAAAAACAGTGTCTAAAGTATAATGAAATAAAGTGCACTAAAATAAGGCATGCTTACAATGTACTTCCATGTGTTAGTTGTACAGACCTGACTGAGGGTCATTCCCTAGGGACATTCCCTATTTCAGGCAGATCCACTCTTTATGCTTTGAAACATGCTTTATTTTATACCAGAAGAGGCTGTCTCTCCCTTCTCTGCAGATTAATTTTTTTATACAAAGTAAAGCTCTCCCGATTTTGCAATTTTCATGGTCTTTTGTTAACAATAGAAATGCCGTTTAAAAACATATGAAACTTTTCTAGCTTAATAAAACCAGGCAGATATCACTGTTGGAAAGTTCTTTCTTATTTTGATGTGAGGTATGTCCCTGTTAACATTTTTCCATCCTTTCCTCTTAGAAAGTTTCCTGACCCGTAATTTAGTTCTACTACATGGACCTTAAGACTAGCATTGTACATACCTGGGGCGTTCTTATCAGGGTATAGATTTCTGCCTATTTTGCTCATAAAAGCGAAGTAGGATGCCAGCCCCATATACCAGAGTCGGGTGGGGTCAAACTGGCCCTAGGCCAAAAACTGCAAAAAAAAAAAAAAAAAGGTATGCTTTAAGGAAAATAATACATTTATTCAGCACAAGTAAGGTCAATGCTGAAAATATGAAGAATTGTTCCTAAACAATTGGGGTTTCCCTGAGTTCACTGCCATTGTTTTTAAGGTTAAGTTACGTAGAAGGAAATATCAAAGCCTAATAAAGTTTCCCCATTTGGCAGGTGATGGTTGTCTCTCTCCTTTGTTATTCTCACCAAAGGGTGAACAAAACATTTCCTAGTAGAGTCAGCATACGGCTAGAAGGATCAAACAAGTCTTCACTGAATTTAGTTAATTTATTAACAATTAAGGAGTGGCTGAGTGTGCTGTATTAAATGTAAATGAGTCGGTAAGTAGTGGGTGGGGACCAGGATATCAACCCTTCGGTTATCTATAGTATCTCCACTGCTAGGGGCCAAGCAAGTTCAGAGTAGATTGAAGCCAGAGGTGGAGATCAAGCCACTATCGCCAAATTTCATGGCTGAAGGAAGCAGTGTGACATGAGGAATTATTCCCTCTGCTCAATTCTCCTTCTCAACTTTGATTCAGTCAGACTGTCTGGGTGCATTTTCTTTGTTACAAGAGATGTAAGAAAAAAAAAGTTTAATTCTCGATTCCTTTATTTTTTCAACGCACTGCATCTCTCGTTTTTCTGTCTGATTGCTTCTTATAGCAGCAAGGCGACTCCCTTTGTAACTGTGACCACTACGACTATTAAAAAGCACACTTCTTTTTTTAGTGTGAATTATTAATTTCATTTGTGGTTTAAGTGGATTTCAAAACATATTATTTACCTACGCTGAATATATTTCGATTGATCACCACATTGAATATTTTTCAGTTCCTTGTGTTATCATTAAATTAGACTTTTCTTTCTATAATCTCCTCCTATTTAGTTTGAGTAGGATCTAGAACTTGTCTGTTAATGAATAGAAGATGGTAACGGGGACATAATGTCACTCCCTTGATTAGAAGTAAATAAATCTCCTAATCATTTGACTTTAATCAGAACGTAGATTGTCCTGGGTTGGATTGACCTAATCAGAGAAACCTCTTAAAAGGGAGTATAAATATCAGACTCAAATATGCAGAGGTGCACTATCTGATCTTTGAATAAGCAAACTGCAGTGCATTCTACAGCTACTGGGCGTTTCTTAGTACCAGCCTTCCCCAGTTAAGATTCCAGATGAGTTATACAGCCTGCCTATCTGATGCCTTTGTTTCAGCTTATGATATCGTCAGCAGAGAACCCATAGAAATAGTGCCCAGTTTTCTAACCTACAAAAATTGTGTGATAATAAATACATGTAGCATCAACCTTCTAAGTTTTTAATAATCTACACCTAGCCACAGTAACAAATGTAGTTATGTCAAAAAGTAACATATATAATAATAAAGAAAGAAAGCAAGACTAAGAAAGAATATAATTTTTAAAAATAATTCAGGCACAAATGTAAAAGTACTTTTAAGTTTACAAAAAACATGTGGACATGCTAAGTTTAAAAATGGAAGCTATGGTTTCACAACTGGCACTATTAAGTCCCCATATCTCTATTAATTTAAAAGTCAGATACAGAAAGAAAGGAAAGAGGATTTTCTCATCTTTGACTTTCATGCCACAGATAAAGGAAGAAAATGAAACAGTTACATCCTTACTGAAATTAGTGGAGTAAAACAAACATTGGTTATATTTATGAGTTCTGTGGGTCTGGAATATGAACTGGGCACAATGAAGATGTCTTGATCTTGAGTCCAGGGATTCAGATAAAAGACTCCAAAGATAGAGAGTGTAATAACCTGAAGACTTCTTCCCTTTCAGACTGCAGGCTGGTGTTTGACAAAGGCTGGGTGCTGTTAGATTGTATTAGACAGAAAGGAATACTGAAGCAGGGAAAACGCACCAGAGCTTCTGGCAAAGGGGAAGACCCAAGTCAGAAGTCTCCCAGGTTCTTTGTCTAGGGGTATATATTATTTGGAGAAATATATTTTAACTAGGATTTGGTAGGTGGAAAAATATCCTTTCAAAGTTGAATGCAGTCTCTTCCCTTGGGCAAGGTTATTAGGTCTTTGCAGTTTTGTCTCAGGGAAGGGTTTGGGGTGTGTGTTCTCTAAGGTGACCAGATGTCCCGCTTTTGGCAGGACAGCCCTGATTTTTAATAATTTGTCCTATGTCCCATGACATTTTAAAAAGTCCCAATTTTTGAAAAGAATGCACAAGCTAGGGAACGGCAGGAGAACAGGAAGGGAATATACGGTTTTTGGCTGCCACGTGGCTATTTCGCCAGGATGTGAGTTTTATACTATTTTTGTTAATTTTATAATGTTAAACTTCAATATTAACAAATAATTGTTGAGAACTGACTATTGAGAACTGCTTATCAAAGTTCACATTGTTGACCAGTTGTTAGAATTCGACCACCATTGTTTGGACTTAATGAACAATGGCATTTTTTGGCATTGGCAATGATGAAAACATTTTCTAACTATCTCACAGACGATATACAATGTACTGCGTGCTAGTGCTAGTTAAACAAGTAATGTCAACAAATCAGCTATTCAGATAATTTAAGTAAGTAATTTATTTATTTATTTCATGAATTTAGCAGAAAGTACTCGTATTTTTATATATTATAATTACTCATTATATTTTATAATGGCAGCAAAAAGTCTAGTGCTGGCCTTGAAAGTGACACTTATGACATATGAGGTATCATAATTAAAAAAATATTGATAAGGAAAAGGTTAAACCTTGGGTATCAGCAAAAATCACAATAGAGAAAAATGGTTACAAATATTTCATCATTTTGAAACAAATCATGTCCCATACAATAATGCACTAAAAACTTTGGGATATGCACTGTCCTCACCAGGAACTAATGCTGTGACTGAATACGTTTGTTCTACAGTAAATAAAGTGTGGACATCAGAAAAATCATGATTAAGTGTTGAGACTTTGAAAGCCATTTTATGTGTGAAATATGATTTAACAAGTGCTTGTGAAAATTTTCAGGACCTTTTAAGCAAGGATAGCAATCTACTAACAAAAATTCACTCAAATGAGCAATATGCCAAAGAATAAAATAATACTATACTTAATTTTTAATGTATTATATTTATAAATTTTACTTATGTTGAAATTAAAAAATATATATTACAATACTATTGTTGTATTCTATGAAAATTTTTGTTGCTCCATATAGACCAAATTTTTAATTAATAACCCCCCCCATCAGTGAATGGTGTCCCACTTTACCAATGTTAAAATCTGGTCACCTTAATGTTCCTTCCTCAAGGTGGAACCACCCCCAAAATGTCTCAGGCTGCTTTGTTCATGATCTTCTTAGAGCCCAAAGGGTGTGACCTAGAAAAGGCAACCTGTTTGTGCCTGAAAATGGGGTCTGATTTCTGAGCTCACCTGGGCATAGAGAATGGGGGAATTCCTGTCCAGTCCTGAGTGGAGGAATACTGTATCAGTGCCTCGGTTCCTTTAAGCATGTTTTTTTTTGGTGCATTTTTTCTGACATAGTCTGGTATGGGCTTCTTCTGGACCCAGTGGCTGGGTTCCAAATGTGAGTATACCCTAAAAAGAGGAGGAGGAAGGAAAGAGAGAGTAAGAGGGAAAATTAAAAGGTCAAGGGGAGAGAAAAGAAAACAAGCCTGCCAGGGAAAAGGTGTATGTTGTATTTTTTTTTTTAATATAGCTCTAAAAAGCAGATAACATTACTTCAGTCACAATCTATTGTTTGCAACAGAAATGAGGCCATGTGAAAGCAAAGTCAAGTCATCCACTGGTGGTGGACTGGAAAAGTTCTGGAAGGGCATATTCAACCATAAGTATTTCTTTTGCCACTTTTGGAAATATAATCTCTTACCTGCATATTTCCTCTTCCCTCTATATTATATTTAGCTCTAGGATTTATTTGACAAATGATGACTGAGGGAATATAGGAACTCATGTTACATAATTCATTAAAATGCTAATTTTAACTATTCTGCATATTTTCAATTGAATAAAGAATCTACAAAAATATGCATACCTTTAAAACAGATACTCTCAAAGACTTAAAAATTCAGTATTCTTTGTATGTTGTTTTTTTCCTAAATTTGCTATTGCTTCCCAGAAATTTCTACTCCTCACTTAGATTTTTACCTCTCAAGAATTTTGTATATCTTACCAAGGTGATTGGAATATCTCTTTTATATCAAAAGCTATTTCCTAAAGGTAAATGTTCATGTTAAAAACTTGAAATCTAGTCAAGGCCCTACTTTGTTTTATTTTATTTTTTTAGGAGAATGTTCTCCATAACTTTACTGAAATTTCCCTTTCAAGCTTGGCCTTAACTAACTTCCTTACATTTGCAAAACCATCTAAGCTATACTCTATGAATGTGACACAAACGTGGCTGTCTCCTTATCTGTACTTGTACTAATGTCCCATAATGAAAAATCTTTCCCTTTAAAAAATAAATATTTCCTTTTAACTCTGCTGTTGAGGATAAAGTACTACCTACCATTTTTCAGAACCCATACTATTTATTTCCCATATAGTTTCACTTGTGTCTTATTTAGAACTCTAACTATATCACCAGTGCTAATTATAGGGTAACAAATATATTATAATGTAACTATTAAAATATGAGATGTTATTTACTTGATTCTCTGGCCACTAGGATAAATAGACTCACTCCCCCTAAATTCTAAGATTTGCTTCTACAGCTGGTTTAATAAAGATTTAGAATTTTTTTTTTCTCAGTTTGATGGGATTTGAAGTAACTGTTTTGGTCATCTTCTCTTTCAAGGTATGTATGCACACATGCACACACATACACACACCACATTAGAATTAGTCATAACATTTAAGTCTTTTCCTCAGTCCTTTTAACATTTAAACCAATCAATAGCAGTAAATATTATGTGATAAGCCTAAGGAACACAAGCAAGACCTGTGCATGGCTTAACATCCATACATGTTCAGACATACAAAATCATTTCTTGCTAATGAAATATTACTGAGAAGATGACTGGGTCTTGGACTAAACACATCCATACTTTCATTCAGGATTCATGCTTGCCATCTTACCTTTAATACTTGGATTTCAAAATCAGCCTGGGAGTTAACATTGAAGTGGGAAAGTGTGGGTGAACTTTAAGGAAGTTAGGATTATGGGAATAGAGTCAGATTGACATAATAATGAAATGATTATATAAAAGTTATGTGATTTGGGTCAGGTCTGCAGGTTACTGGGAGAGAACATGAGCCTCCGCAAAGAACACACTATCCTGGGATTTGCTCCTCCAGCTGATTTACCCAACTGGGAGGCTTCACGAGACAGCTTGGCACAAACATCTAAGGACTTCAGGAAAAAGGCCTGCAAAGACCTGGCTGAAGCCAGAAAGGACCCCAGAAAAAAAGGCCTGGCTTGGGGCTGAAAAGGCTTGGGAAGCCATTTTAAGATTAACTAAGAGAGCACGTGCAGCTGATCATTAAGCAAGAAAGACCAGTTCTTGGGTATGAGATAAAAGATTCAGATTTTTTTTTCTCTCTGGCTCCTAATATGAATAGGATGTCAACTAATATGCCCTGCAGGAACATACCTAGCTCTAAAGTCCATGTTTCCATATTTTTTGGTTTGTTTTCAGTAATCCTATTAGTGATTAATAAATCTTTTAAAGAAGTACAGTAATGACAAAAGTTAAAGGGTAATTGGATGGGTAATGGAGAATTATGGCATGAGAAACTGTGAGGATGACATATATTGTTGTTGTTACAAATAGCCATTTACTGAGCAAGAAAAGTAACAAAAATTGAGTATATCTGGAGTTTGGGGCCATCACTGTCTCTCACATAAAGGGTATTGGCGCCTGAGCCCACTCTGTAAGTTCTACTCTATTTTTATTGTCTTTCTTTTCTTTCTTTTTTTTTGTCTTTATTTTCTTCAATCCCTTGTACCACCGAGCATTGGGAATACCCATGGGTTGTGTGAGGGCTGGCTCCTGACAGGAAAGAACAGAGAAGACTCTTGTAAAGAACTATTTTTCATTACTAGCCATGTATTGGTGACCTTTACTAATGTTTATATTCCATTGCCTATAACTCAATTACATGGCAATTCTCAACTGCAAGGGAGGTGGGAAATTTGCAATTATCCAGTAACAACTTTCTGAGGGAGAGTCAGCCAGATTTACCATATGAATCACTGAGGTATTCCTAGGTCATGGTTGAGACTGAAAAGGCTCCAAATTCAGTTTAATTATTTTACTTCAAGAACAATTACTATGTGTCTATTCAAAATATTTTACATACTCTATTCTGATGTACAAATGATGAGAAAAGCAAAGATAACTACTTATGCCATTCCACTAGTGTCCCATTCCATCATACTTTAAATTGACATAAGCCTGAGTAGCTAACACCATTTAATCCACTTATATGCCATTTGCTTATACAAATGACTGTATTCTGATTTGAAAAATAGATACATCAAAAATCATATTTTTATTGAGCACTTTTAACACAAATTAAAGACTTTATCATAAGTTAAATAGCCACATGGCATATTTTCTATGACAGACTTAATATTAGTAGTAAGGCAATAATTTAATTTTTTAAATAAATAAAATTATATACCTTAATGAAAAATTGATTTCTAATATTTTTCAAAGTTGCTCACCACAACAAATGTTCTATTTATTTAGATAATTATTTGAGAACACATTAAAATATAATTATTAATACAGTAATACTAATCACTTATTTTACCTACCAAAAATATAATTATGTGAGTGAATAGTGTTACACTTATGCACATGATAAATTAATTCTATGTAATGTAAACTGTTGATTTGTTCATAGTTTGTTGCAATGTGTACTTCTTTATTGAAATAATGTAAGAAAAAGGCTAGAAAAATCTAAGCAGCCATGTAATAAAAATGACAGACTGCCCTATGAATCTGATTTATAAGAGCTAACAAAATATGGTAACCTTGAGAAGAGGGTAAAAAGCAAATTGAAACATAAGATAACCTCATTTCTAGAGACCTTAGCTCCTGCATTTTTGTAATCCACGACTTGTTTCCTTCTAAAACTAATGCTAGTTAGAGTGTGCCAGGTATTTCTCCTAGGTAAAATATACACTAATTAATTGGGTCCAGAGATCTGTGTTTCTAAGGAGTGAAAGTTCAAGAACTCCATGGTACTTCTGTGGAAATATACACACTATATCCTCTGAGGCCGCACAGGAAGGAGACTCGTTTTTACTCCTTTTCTCCTATAGTCTAGTGGGTTTTTTGTTGTTGTTGCTGTTGTTGTTTTAAAAATAAGTTATGTCACCTCCCTTTCACCTTTTTCTTTCCAAGTTTTATGTCTGTCATAGCAATAAACTCTTCAGAGTACATTTCTCACTTAAGATTTTATTCATGTGAGTTTTCACACAGTTAAAGGCTAATCTAAATCACGATTACCACTGTAAATTGAGTAATCTTATACTTTGTGGTGTACCTCAATTTACCTAAGTGATAACATAATAAAAATATAAAATTGATTTGTGTGCTTCTTCATTTTGCTAACAGGATTAATTACCTGTTGAACATGTGTGCATAAAGATCTCCATGTATATGTTGCATAAGTAGCTCCAAAAATCAATTTTGTTGCAACTTATGCTGAAGCCATAATGAATTTCTTTGTTGTCACTAATTCTTGAATGAAGGTTCACTATGGATAAAACTTCTTGGTATAGGGGAGGTCACAAGTACTACCTGAGCTTCCAAATGTTCTAAGAAAGCTCTAATTTTACCTTCTATGGTTAGAGACAAGCTCTGCCTCCCACCAGAATTTTAACTGGGAAATTCTCCAAATGTTCTAAAACAGTTCAGATCCTGGTTCAAAATGCAATATAAAAATATAAGATACCATACAGAAGACACTACTTTTCTGTCTCTCATATTTTGATATTTTAAGGTTAACATGTTTGTTTGTTTTAAAAACTTTTAAATGATTCTACAGTCAAACTTACCAATATTTTTATAAATTCTTGATTTATAAAAGTCTTCCCTGTCATTGAAGTAATACTTTCCAAACTTTCTGCTTAGATATGACTTCATTTTCAAATTACAATAATATATAAAATATTATATCCTGTTTTGTTTTAATGAGCTTCTTGTCAAAGCATTATCTATGTTATTAAAAGAAATATGTTATAGGAAAGGTTCAAGATGTCAAATAAGACACAGAGAGGGATCAGAATATAAGCAGTTTCTCAGATTTTGAGCAGAATTTCTAGAAGACAACATTAGAATTCACCAGGGAAGCACAAAAAGCTAGTAAGGGGAAGGTTCAGGACAACTTGTCCAGCTAAGGGCTGGGTAATAGCTTAGAGAAGCTCCCAGATGTGGTGAAAAAGTGACAGGGAAGCCCCCAGGGCCCCATTAGCTAAAATGAGAATCTTGGCTATAAGACCATCCCCTACCCACACAGGTCTCGGGCCTAACATCATGAGATTCTTGGAGATTGCACAGAGATATTTCCTGAGAAAGTAATCTCAGGCAGCATCCCAAGTCCATCTGAGCCTGAGGAAAAGCAGGGCTGGCAGGTCTCTCTCCAAGCTGCTTATCTCTTTTAGGAGGAGACTGTCCTCCCTGGAGGCAAGTCACTGGCATAACCACACCTTGCTGCCTGGAGCATTTCTGCCTCAAGCCACCACCAACCTGATAACTCTAAACACAGAAAATTAAGCTGCCACTATGTGCTACAGCAGGCTCAGGGTGGAAGGTGAGAATCTGGGGGCTTTTGTGCAGTTGAAGAACAACCACTGTCACTGCCGACAGAGGGAGCTATGAGCAGCATGCACATTCCACAGCTGTCTGCCTCCACTGTTAAAGGGTCTCTTACCCTGTATTAGGCTCTCAGGGCATCTGCCCTTCTCATGTCTGTGCATTCTTCCAGAGCAGAAGATTATCACCACAGCCAGCACTGAGCTCAGGGAAGCCTGAAGACAAGTTTGTAAGCTCAGTCTTGGTCCAGTCCTCCCAGGACTCAAACACACCATTTAGTGGCCTGGGAACTAGGGATTACCTAACCTAGTCCACCACTGCTGTCACCTAAATGCTGTCTCGGGGGTCTGTGGTCCAACACAATGGTGGGTACTTAACTGTCTGAGGTTAAAGGCAGTATACCTCTCCCTCTCCTGGGAAACAGCAGAGTTTCCATAGAGGATTACAGGTGAACCATAAAGCTATCTATTTGGAGTTCAGAGAAGAAGCTCTAGATGAGAAGGAACCAGCTTAAGAACTTCCAAAATAGGACAAAACATATACTTTATCCATTTTAGAGATTTAGTGTGATTCTTTGACACCTCAATATGTGACAGAGTAGTTTCATATTGACAAGCTAACATGACACTGCAGAAAACTAGGAAAGCAAGAACAAACCAAACCCAACTAGCACAAAACAAGAAATAACAAAGCTCAAAGCAGAACTAAATGAAATAGAAATCATACAAACACTACAAAGAATCAATGAAACAAAAGGATGATTCTTGGAAAATATGAAGAAAATTAACAGTCAAGTAGCTAGATTGACTAAGAAAAGATGGGAGAGGGTTCAAATGCACTCAGTCAGAAGTGACAAAGGATACATTATGACTGGTCCCACAGAAAAGGTAAAGGTCATTTGAGCCGAGTATGAACACCTCCGTGCATACAAACTAAAACATCTAGATAAAAGTGATAAATTTTTAGAAATATATGACCTCCCAAGCTTGAATCACGAAGAAATGGAAATATATGACAGATCAGTTATGAGCAGTGAAATTGAAACAGTAATAAAAAAATCTCTGGAAAAAACCCAGGGCTAGATAAATCTATACCAAATTCTACCAAACCAGCAGAGAAGAATTATTACCTCTCCTACTAAAGCTGTTACATGATACTGAGAAGGAAGTCTCCCTGATGCATTTGACAAAGCCAGTATCACCTTGATACCAAAGTTAAGAAAGAACAAAACAACAACAAAGAGAAAATCATAGAACAATATCCCTGCTGAATATAGATGCAAAAATAACTCAACAGGCCATGATTTTTCTCAATTCTTACAAAATGTAATGAATGGAATGGTTTGTATCAAACTATAGTATACTATACAAACTATAATATACTATGTGTATAACTATAATATACTTACAAGGAAAAGATTATTAATAATCTCAATTATTGAAAGACTTATTTGTATGCTTTGAATATTCTTTAAATTTCCACCTAAAAATCACACTTCAATTTTCGTATTAACTAAAAGAAATTTTAGAAGTTGAGGAGAGACAAATAGGTACAGTGTGATGGCTTTGTAAAACAATATCAACTTGCACAGGCTGAAGTATTTTTGCTAAAATTCCCTTTCTTCTATGCTTCTGTTAGGAGAGATTTTTATGGAGGATGGAAGCCAAGCAGTGATCATTCCATAACTCACACACGTTGTCATTCACCTGGTGGCTCACCTTTTTGGCAAGAACCTGTCATAGAGCCTCCTTCTGAATCATTCTTTTCTCCCTCTGGGGCCAGATGTGTGTGTTTAGCACATGGGATTTTGTAGGCTACCCATACCATCAGGGTAGAGGCAACAAGAAAAGACACAGTTTCTGTTTATATTCTTGAGCTGTCACTTATTCTTGTAGGTGCCAGATTATTCAGGTTCTGCTATTCTGATTGAATCCTAACTGACTCAGGTTCAAAATGATTGAAGTGGAATGCTGATAACTATGCCACAGTGGTGCCTCACAGTTGACCATCAGCTCAAGATCGAGCCAGTATTTTCACATAGTGTTTTATAAGGTGAAAAGTTCTGTCACTTTGCACTACCAAATTCTGTAAATTGTAAATATTTTACATAAATATGTAAAAGTGCTTTTAGAAATTATGAGGTAGTATATAGATTAAGGTTTTCACTGTGGTACTTTTTAATCAACATTATTAATATTAAGCTGTACCTGATGAATAGGTCCAAAATCCTTCCAGATATGAAGTTTGAGGTACACTCATCCTTATATTAGACACTAAACATTGGGAGGAAATATGACACATATTTTTATCAGGCTTTAAAAAATGCTCTCAAATGTATCAGCTAAGTTCTCTTTAATTACTGAGGAAAGAAACAGCTGACAAAGTCAAGAAGGCAAATAATCCTTTAATTGAACATCATTGGTTAAACATAGAATCCCCAATGCATTTTGTTCCCTTTACTCTTGACATCTGTTATACAGCTACCAGCTATCAGTTATTGCTCTCATTTCTGCTATAACTTATCACAATGAATGTGTGTGTATGTGTGTGTGTGTGTGTGTGTGTGTGTGTATGTGTGTATGGTGGTCTTTTGCAATAAATTAATTGGTATGCCAGAGAGTTTGCTATTTAAATATACCCTGTCTGCTTCCACTTTATACTCACCATCTTTGCTGTTGTTAAAATAATAATTCCACAATGTAATTTAACTAAATACATAAGGGAATTATAAATACTTCAAATATTCACAGTGTCGGGATATCCTCTAGATTCCCTACCCACACGTGCTCCTATCTCACAGACAATTAAACAGAGAAATCAAATGGTCTATTATCTTAAAATAGACCTACAGTGTCACAGTTACAAAGAGCTAGATGCACTTTTACTCTTTTCTGACATCATGTCCATTAATTAAAAACAGTTAAAAAAAAAAAAAGAAAAGAAACAAAAGCTAATATTTTTTTGAAGTTCTTACTATATGTCAAAAACTTTGTGTGTTCCCATGGTAGACAGAATAATGCCTTTACAAATGTCAATGTCCTTGTCCCTGGAACATGTAAATGTATGTTACATTATATGGCAAAAGGGACTTTACAGATGTGGATAAGATTGCAGACTTTAAGAAAGAAAGTATTTCTAGATTACACAGGAGGACCCAATATAATTACATGAATTCTTAAAAATGTAGAACATTACTTGGTTATTTTCAAAGAGAGATATGATTTTTATAAAGGGGTCAGAGAAATAGCGGCATGGAAATGATTCAACCTGTCATTGGTGGTTTTGATGAAAGGGTGTCACACACCAAGGGATTCAGGCAGCCTTAATGAGCTTTAAGAGGAAAAAAATTGATACTTCAGAGCATTTCAATATATTGATAGTCAAGCTGAGTGTCAAATCAAGAATTCAATGTCATTTCAACAGAAAATAAATACATAGCAATATAGTCAATAAAAGAAGAGAAAGATCTCTCCAGCGACAACTACAAAATACTTAACAAAGAAATGATAGATGTTCCAAACAACTAGAGAAACATCCATGCTCACATACTGGAAGAATCAACATTGTTATATGTCTATACTGCTCAAAGTGATTTACAGACTCAATCCAATATCCATCAAGATACGAACAAAATTTTTATAGACCTAGGAAATAACAATCCCAAACCTCACATGGAACCAAAAGAGAGCCACAATAGCTTAGGCAATTACCTGGTGGTATCACATTACTCAACTTTGAATTATACTACAAGGCTGTAGTAAACAAAACAGCATGGCGTTAGTGTGAGGGTAGACACATAGACCAATGAAACAGAACAGAAAGTCTAGAATGAAATCCATATAGGTACAACAAACTGCTTTTTTCACAAAGCAAAGAAAGATATACACTGGGGAAAGGAACCCATATTCAATAAATAGCAGTAGGAGAATTGAATAGTCACACGCTGAAGAATGAAACTGAATCTCTATTTCTGATAAAGTATAATATGAATACAAAAATTAACTCTAGATATATTGAAGACTGAAAGGTAAGACCTAAAATGGTAAAGATTATAGAAGGAAAACTAAAGCAAACTATCCTAAATATTGGCCTGGAAAAAGAACTTACAACTTAGACTCCAAAAGAAAATACAGCAACAACAAAAATAAGTGAATGGGATAATAGAATGGACTTAAAAGTTTCTGCACAGCAAAGGAATCAATAAAGTAAATAGACAACCTACAGAATGGGAGAAAATATTTGCTAA
>CAUYQV010060469.1:0-12743 GCA_963574575.1 Galagoides demidoff
GCGCCTGTGGTCCCAGCTACTTGGGAGGCGGAGGCGGGAGACTCGCTTGAGCCCAGGAGTTGGAGGTTGCTGTGAGCTGTGATGCCATGGCACTCTACCCAGGGGGACAGCTTGAGGCTCCGTCTCAAAAAAAAAAAAAAATCTCTAATATGTTTATAATGTTTATGTGTTTTAAATGGTAGTATTTTGATACATAGGATTAAATAAAGCATTGCTAAAATTAATTTCACTGTTTCTTTTTAATCTTTTAAATGTAAGACGTAAAATCACAGAGTGGCTTGTTTTATAATTCTGTTGGACAGTGCTGCTATGAGACATGATGTGGAAATGTTAGATCTTGTGTAGAGATCCTTTCTCTACCTTTCATTCCTATTATCCAGAAGCAACCACTTTGAACTTTTTTTTTTTCATTTATTTATTTTTTAAGACAGAGTCTCACTTTGTCCCCCTGGATAGAATGCTGCAGCGTCATAGCTCACAGCAAACAACCTCAAACTCCTTGGGCTTAAGTAATCCTCTTGCCTCAGCCCCCTGAGTAGCAGGGACTACTGGCGCCTACTACAAGACCCGGCTATTTCTTATCTTTCTTTTTTTTTTTTTTTATTTAGAGACAGGGTCTCACTGTGGCTCAGGCTGGTCTCAGACTCCTGAGCTCAAGCCATCCATCCACCATGGCCTCCCAGAGTGCTAGGAATACAGGCGTGAGCCACCGCATCTGGCCACTTTGAACTTTTCGTCATTTCTCTGCTGTTTATTTCAATATTTCCAAATAATACACTGTTAATTATAGCATCTTACTCTGTGCCAAGTATGTTCTATGTTCTGCATTTATGAAATCAGTTCTCAGAACAATTTTAAAGATGAAGAGACTCAATAGCAGAAATATTAAGTAACTTAGTCACAGATCAAGTGAATGACAGGTTGGATGACATTCTGATTCCTAATACTTAGACATCTAAGCTCCAAACACTTTATCATATTGCCTGCTCTGCTTATGCTTTCTTTTTTCTTCTGATTTTTTCATTTGTGAATATTATCTAACTTCCTATTATAAAAGATGAAGATTTTGCTTCCTCTTACACTTCTTCCTATTCTTGCCCTTCCTCAACTGTCCCTATACTGGGACTTCACCCATCACTATTTGAAGTTTTTGTTAAACTCATATTCAATAAATATTCGGTATACATAGATAATGCTTTTTTCTGTAGTATACTATGATTACATTTTCCTTTAGAATATTTTTGTGTTTCTGGAAGAAGTAATTGGTTGGTTGTAATTTGCTCAGTTTACTTAGTGTCTCTTAATTTATCACCAGAATCATATGTCATTTATTTATTCTCCAGAGGCAGACGTTCTTCCTAGAAGCCTCATCTTTCAGTCTAGGCTAACTACCGGTACTCTCTCAGCCAAGGAGCACAGTTGTCATCATAGAATTGATCATATTGGGACTTCCTTTTATCTTCTCTCATACAGGTATCCAAGATATGGGGAATCTAAGTCTTAATTAGCAAGCACTTTGTTTTCGTTTGAGAGTGTAATGTGTTCTCATCATTCTGAGGATGTTAGTTTAAGTTTTTTTGGTTGTTTTAAAGTTTTCTTTGTTCCCTGAAGTAACACTACAAGTTGAGTATCCCTAATCTGAAAATCAAAAATATTTCCAACTCCAAAGCTTTTTGATTGCCAACATGAGGCTACAAGTAGGAAATTCCACCCCAAAATGTAGTCAAATCACAGTCAAAACTTTGTTGCATGTATAAAATTACTAAAAATATTATATGAAATTACTTCAGGGTATGTGTATAAGGTATATATGGAATAAATGAGTATCAGATTTAGACTTGGGTCCTAGCCCCAAGATATCTTGTTTACATATATGCAAATAATTCAAAAATCCAAGATATTTCTGGTCCCTACCATTTCAGATAAGGGATACTCATATTTTCTTGAAGTGCCTTTTTACTTTTGGTTTGATCTTGGTCTTTCAAGTTAGAATCATCCCTTACTTTTCTCAAATCCTTCATATTTGAGATATATAGAGAAAACTAATTGGCAGGTCTCTCTGGACATGTGTAGGACTTTCCAGTGGTGAGCTTTATTATAGTAAAACTCTTTCACGGGCTGTCTCTCACGCCCCTAACATCATCTTCTAAATGTTATTCTCTGGGGTAGGTCAATTTTTCCAGAGGAATCCTGCAGCTTTGTTTCTCAGGTGGTAGGAGCCAGGCTGTCAGAGTTCTCAGAGACAAGTGTGAGTTCAAAGTTAGGTTATTTCATTGTTCTATAGTCACATTTCACTGTATCTTCCTGCTTTCAGTAAGGAGTCCACTGACATTGCTGCCCCAGATGTTTAGCCAGAAGTTTCACCTGCCTTCTTTACCCATTAATGTGATATGAATGCAAACAGAAATCCAAAGCTATCATATATTACACAGATAAACACAGTAATAATAATGGTGATGAGTAGCATAATATTAAATATTTGACATGTTTTGTCTGAGTTAATCTTCAAAACTGCACTGTGCAATAGGAACTACTATTATCCTCACTTGGATAGTTGAGCCACATTCTGCCATTATAATACCTAACTAAAATTTCTCTTCCAGCTGGGCACGGTGGCTCACGCTATAATCCTAGCACCTTGGGAGGCTGAGGTAGGTGGGTTGCCGGAGCTCACAGGTTTGAGATCAGCCTGAGCCAGAGCGAGACCTTATCTCTAAGAATAGCTGGGTGTTATGGCAGGTGCCTGTAGTCCCAGCTACTTGGGAGGCTGAGGCAAGACAATCACTTGAGCCCAAGACTCTGAGGTTGCTATGAGCTGTGATGCCACAGTAGTCTACTTAGGGCGAAAAGGTGAGATTCTGTCTCAAAAAAAACCCGAAAAACTAATTTTTCTTTCCTGTTTCTCTTCTTATCCTTGCTCTTGGAGAAGCCTACAGCACTGAAAAGTGGTAGCAACAAAATTATATTTTTCCATTAATAAATTGCTGTCCTTGTAGGCATGGAACAATATTTTTTTACTGAATGGTGTGAGAAGCATTCAATTTTTCGTTTGTCTTTAATAATGAAAAATTTCTTATAGATTATCAGTTAGTAATCCTCTCCAGTTTTTCTATGGCATGTGCATCTAGATAGCAAAAAGACACATTACCATAGAATCCAAGAACCTCAACTGAGACCACAGCCAGGTAAGAAAAGTGATGAAAATGAGGAACACCTGAGACACTTTGATTAATTCACAATTCTGAGGCTGTCCACTGTTGCCAGTTTTTCTGGGACATCTTCCTTCTCTTCTTTTATGAAAGTGGATGAGTTATATAGTATTTAAAAATATAATCTAGTTCTCCTCAGACCTTTCTAAAACTTTTGATCTACTCTTACATTATCAAAGTAAAAGTGATATTCTCCCATGCTTGAAATAAGATAGCCACTTGTTCAGTGATGTAGTAAATGATATGCTATATTTTTTCATTTTGATGCCTCGGATTCTGCAGAGCATGGTGATGGTTAGTAAATCTTTTAAGAATTTTGATGTATAAGTGAGTGCAGTGTAAGAAATATAATTTGGGGGCCAGGTGCAGTGGCTCACGCCTGTAATTCCAGCACTCAGAGGCCTAGGCAGGTAGATTGCTTGAGCTCATGAGTTCAAGACCAGCCTGAGCAAAAGCAAGACCACTGTCACTAATAAAGTAGAAAAACTGAGGCTAGGGGACTACGTAAGCCCAAGAGTTGAAGGTTGCTGTGAGCTATGATGCCACAGCACTTTACCCAGGGCAACAGCTTGACACTGTCTCATAAAAACATATACATATATATATATATATATAATGTTACATTTTTATTTCAGAATATCTGACAACTAAAATCATCTTTATAAATTTGATCTAATGTAGAAAATATATTTTTCTAATCTGAAAAATTTGTTTCTTCAAAAAGATGTAAGTACAGTTCAGCACTCTGGGAGGCCAAAAATGGAAGATTGCTGGAGGCCAGGAGTTGAAGACCAGCCTGGGCAACATAACGAGACTCCATTACTACAAAAAAAGAATTTGAATTTTAAAAAGGTGTTTTGTTTTGTTTTGTTTTTTTATCCTCAGGTTGAAGAATTTTTGGCAAGAAAAAAATGTTTTTAAAGACTTAAGTACAGTTATTTTGGGATAAATAGAATACATTGTTTATTGTGTATTTCTCTCTTTTTTTTTTAAGTCGTAGCTGTGGACATTAATACCATCATGGGGTACAGTGGGTTGTTTCTATATACAATTTGGAATACTTTCATCCAACTGGTTAACATAGCCTTCATGTCATTTTTCTTGGGTGTTGTGTTAAGACATTTATATTCTACATTTAGTAAGATTCACATGTACCCTTATAGGATAAATCATAGGCGTGATCCCACCAATCACCCTCTCTCCACCCATCTTCCCCCCTCCTCTCCTCTCCCCATACTCTTGGGCTAAAATTGGCTTATAGTTTTCCTATGATAGCTATGAATTAGTTTCATAATAGGGTTGAGTATATTGGATACTTACCGATTTTTCTTTCTTAAAAAGTACCAACAATCTAAAGATATTATAGTTTTATAATGTTTAAGTGTAGCCAGGTGAGGATTATAATAATTCTTTTTCTTTGTTTTATTTTTTTGAGACAGAATCTCACTACTTCACCCTTGATAGAGTGCGGTGACATCCCAGCTCACAGCAACCTCAAACTCTTGGTCTTTAAGCCATTCTCTTGCCTCATCCTCCCAAGTAGCTAGGACTATAGGTGCCCGTCATAGTGCCTGGCTATTTTTGTTGTTGTTGCCATTTTCATTGTTTTTTTAACTGACCCTGGCGGGATTCAAATCGCCAGCCTTGGTTTATGTGGCTGGTGCCCTACCCACTGAGCTACGGGTGCCGCCCAATTATAATAATTCTTATCCTATCCATATAAATGGTAAATATAAGTGCTTATTGGGTGGCACCTGTGGCTCAGTGAGTAGGGCGCTGGCCCCATATAATGAGGGTTCAAACCTAGCCCCAGCCAAACTGCAACAAAAAATAGCCGGGTGTTGTGGCAGGTGCCTGTAGTCTCAGCTATTCAGGAGGCTGAGGCAAGAGAATCACCTAAAGCCCAAGAGCTGGAGGGTGCTGTGAGCTGTGATGCCACAGCACTCTACTGAGGGCAACAAAGTGAGACTCTGTCTCTAAAAATAAAAAAAAAAGTGCTTATTTACTGATCAAACATATTAAATTAAATGGTAACAATATTGTTAAGTGTACTGTGTTCCTCTCCCTTCCCCAATGAAAACCATTCTGAACTTGATATTTACTATTTTCATAACTTATTTATACTTATTTGTGTCCACATGCCCAACTAATATATGGAGGTTTTTTAAATTTTTTTTTTTTTTGAGACATAGTCTCACTATGTTGCCCTCAGTAGAGTTCTATGGTGTCACAGCTCACAGTAACCTCCAACTCTTGGGCTTAAGTGGTTCTTTTGCCTCAGCCTCCCAAGTAGCTGGGATTACAGGCACCCACCACAACACCTGGCTATCTTTTTTGTTGTATCGTCATTGTTGTTTAGCTGGCTTGGGCCAGGTTCGAACCTGTTACCCTCTGTGTATATGGCCACTGTGCTACAGGTGCCAAGCCCAACTAATATGTTTTAAAACTATAGTTTTAGGGCAGCACCTGTGGATCAGTGAGTAGGGCGCTGGCCCCATATGCCAAGGGTGGCAGGTTCAAACCCAGCCCCAGCCAAACTGCAACAAAAAAATAGCCAAGCATTATGGCGGGCACCTGCCCAGCTACTCGGGAGCTTGAGGCAAGAGAATCACCTAAGCCCAAGAGCTGGAGGTTGCTGTGAGCTATGACACCACAGCACTCTACTGAGGGCGACAGAGTGAGACTGTCTCTAAAATAAAAAAAAAAATAGAAAAAAACTATATTTTACAGTATATGTTTCTGTACTTTGCTTTTTTCCTCAACATTGTGAGAGTAATCCAGGTTAATACATGGACCTCTACTTTTTCCATTCTCACTAATCCTGTCATCAGTTTTATCTAATCTGCTATTAAATCCATCTACCATCTGTGAGTTATTTAATTTCAGTTATTGTATTTTTAAGCTCTGGAATTTCCATTGATACTTTTTTGTAGTTCCCATTCTTCTGATCAATTTTTCAATTTTGTCAGTCTAAGTTACTGAATATATCAATCACATTTATTTTAAAGTATGTGTCTGAAAATGCCAAAATGTAGATTTTTCTTTGAATATTTCTATCATCTTTTTTTCTCTGTTATTTTTTAGTCATGAGGTTTTACTAACTGCCATACCTAGTATGTTTTGATAGAATACTGAACATTGCACATGAAAAGCTGTAGAGATAATGTGTGGCTCTGGCTCAGGAGTCTACAAACTATGCCCCATGGGTCAAATCAACCTGCCACTTTTTTTGCCTGGCTTTTAGCTAAGAACGTTTGCTATATTTTTAAATAGTTGAAAAACAATCTCACGAATAGTATCATGTGGCAACACATGAAACTTACATAAAATTCAAACCTAAGAGGCTACAATTTGAATGCAATGCCATCGTACTCCTTTACATATTGTCTGTGGCTGCTTCAGGCTAAAACAACAAAGGTAAGTAAGCAGTTGCAACAGAAACCTAATGCCCTCAAGACTAAAAGATCCACTTTTGCCAACCCCGATGTAGCTAGACAATGGTATCTTTCTCCAGAGAGGGTTTACTCCTGGTAGACCCTAGATAGCAGGAAGATCACCTGATCACATTTAGTTGATTCAAAGTTTGTCTAAAGTGTGTGGGAGGGGTGTTGGTCAATCTCTGGTTCACTTCTAGGGTATAGCCTTTCAGGTCTTCCAACTAAGGTAAAAGCCTGACATATTTATCCAGGCTCTTATTCCTTGATGGATTGAATTAATACTTTAGTGTTGGTTCATCTCCTATAATTTTCCTTCTTTCTAAGATTACAGCTCTTCAAATCCTTGCTGCCTCAGTAACTAATGCCTTTATGAAGTATGTATGTGTGTATATGTACACATATGTACATTTCTTAAAATTTTCCTGTCAGAAATAGAAGTTCAAGGTGATCATATCACATCCCTACCCCAGATTCTCCAGTGGCTTTCCATCTCAATTAGGAAAAACCAAGTCTTTATAGATACTGCAAGAATAACTACATGCAGCTCGGTGCCCACAGTGCAGCGACTAGGGCGCCAGCCACATACTCCAGGGCTGACAGGCTTGAACCCGGCCCAGGCCCACCAAACAACGATGACAAATGCAACATAAAAATAGCTGGGCATTTTGGCAGGTACCTGTAGTCTCAGCCACTTGGGAGGCCAAGGCAAGAGAAATCGCTCAAGCCCTGGAGCCAGAGGCTGCTGCGAGCTATGACACCAAGGCGCTCTATCTAGGGCGACATAGTAAGACTCTGTCTCAAAAAAAAAAAAAAAAAAAAGAATAACTACATGCATAAGACTAAAAACAAATGGGTACAAAGCAGCACAGTCAAGAAAATGCAGCTTTATTTTGCCATCAGCACACTAGCACACTAACACATGTGTAGGACTTCACATTCCAAAGGAATACATGAATATGCATGCAAGTGGGAGTCATTACATTTAGGTATTTTTTTCTTTTTCTTGAGACAGAGTCTCAAGCTGTTGAGAGTGCTGTGGCATCACAGCTCACATCAACCTCAAGCTCCTGGGCTCAAGCAACTCTCCTGCCCCAGTCTCTCAAGCAGCTGAGACCACAGGTACTCGCCACAACACCTGGCTATCTTTTGGCTACAGTCGTCATGGCTGTCTAGCAGGCCCTGGCCGGATCCAAACCCACCAGCCCTGGCTGCTGAGCTACAGGCGCCAAGCCTAGGTATTTCTTTTTATTTTCATTATTTTTTAATTAAAGTATAATTACTTATACATACCTTTTAAAGTGTTCATTTTAATGAGTTTTGACAAACGCATATAGATATATACCAATACCTTAGTTAAGATATAGAACATTTCCATCACCCTAGAAAGTTCCCTCCTTTTTCTAATTAATCTTCCCCCTCGAACAACAGCCACTGTTCTGATTTCTATCTCCCTATTAGTAATTTTAAAATTCTAAATTACATAACTATAGTGCTGGTTATATCACTGCTATAAGTCCTTGGATGCTTAATGTATTTTCATTGTTCAAATTTCCCTATTTCTCTGGGTCCCACAGTCTTGATTTTTTTTTTTTTTTTTTTAGCTCATAGTCACACATGATTAAGTAATACAGGTAACCTGGTCTTTTGGAATACTACTGAACTATATTAAACTACTTAAAGAATATTAATTCTTTGTTAATATTAATCCTAGAATCTCAGCCCTTATATTTCCATGGCAAATTACACACATCATTTCAATTCTCAATAGCATTTGAAAGTAGGCAGAGGAGAGTGGCATTCTCAATTTACAGATGAGAAGGACATTCTACAAGTACTGGATTTATACAGGATTAGCCTACCATAACCAGTGGTATCAGGGCTGGATTATTATTCTTTTGCTCATTTCACTATCTTAGGCTGCATGTACACAAGGCAATATCCAACTTGTATTACAAAATTCAATTTCCTTATTTCTTCTCTGAAACTCTGAAAGATACCCATTCCTTCCATCCTCCAGCATAGTGTTGAGATCTGTTAAAGCCCAGAGATACTGCTGTGTCCAGAGCCTTCTTGCTTCTTACCCCAGCTAAACAAGAAAACACTAGACTGTCAGATTTGGATGGCTTTACTTCATTATATTTCTCTTTGAAGTCTCTTGGGTTAATCTGCAGAGCTTCACCTACTTCACCCAGTGGTATATTGATAGACACTGGGATTTTTCCATGTTCATGAATTTCCCATGTCTCTCTAACATCAATTAACTTAATGCTTTTGGAACGCACCAGGTTTTTAATTTCCTTATAAGTGACATCTTTATAAATAGAAGTACAAAAATTGTGGCAGCTTCCTTTTAATGACTTTAAACCGCAGAGTGCAGCCTCCACAGACCCCAGGACCGCCCTGTGAGCAGTCCCGAGTGGCAGCTGCGGCAGCACCATGACCCGCTCACGCCATGACCCATTGTTGCTTTCTTTAACAATTAGAATTTCATTTTTGCTAGTGTTTCTACCCCTATTATTTGGTTTTTCCCCCCAATTTTATCTGTTAAATTTTTGTATTTGCTTGCTTTGGTTCAATTTATAGCATTTTTGTCTTTCCTCTCTACTTGGTGGAGGTAGGGTACTATGTCTGAACAGGCTAGCAAAGAGCTACTGACCTCAAGGGAACCAACCAACCCGGCAACCCCAGAGATTGGGGGTTTTTAAGGTTGGGTCAAAGTACCCTACTGTATACCTATATTGCTCCTGTCTCCCTCTTTCTGTGCCTCTCTTCTTTTTGTCAATATTCTCTTTTGCTCAACCCCTCTCCTTTCTCTTTTTTCTTTCCTTTTTCCCTTCTGTCTTGTTTTTCAATCTTCTCATTCTTCTGGTCTGGTACCAAAAGAACTTATCAAAACCCTAGTTCAGAGCCATAGTAACTAAAAGAGCAAGAAGAAGTGAAAGGAAAATTAGGGAAAGGAAACAGAAAAAAGAAAAGTCTCATTAGGAAGAATCAGCAGAAAAATCCTGGCAACATGAAAAACCAGTCCAGAGCACACCTCCCCCCACCCCCAGGGACCATGAGTTAGAGACTGCAGAGGATTCCACGTATAAAGAAATGTTAGAAATGACAGAAGGGAATTTAGAATATAGATGATGAAAATAATGAAGGAATTAATGAAGGAAACTTCTGATAAAGTAGAAAATAACCAAAAGGAAATCCAAAAACAGAATCAAATTAGAGATGAACTAATTAAAATTAGATGAACTAATTTCTATATATGAAGAATATAGAAAGGATATAGCAGAGATGAAGGAACTGAAGCAGTCAATTAGGGAACTTAAAGATGCAATAGAAAGTATCAATAACAGATTAGATCATGCAGAAGAAAGAATCTCAGAGGTAGAGGACAAAGCTCTTTGAGATAACTTATACAGTTAAAGAGGCAGGAAAAAAGAGAGAGGAAGCAAAATGTTCACTGACAGAATTATGGGACTTTATGAAGTGTTCAAACATATGAGTTATAGGTATCCCAGTAGGGGAGAAGAATGCCCCAGGGGAATGGAAGCCATACTAGAGAATATTATAAATGAAAATTTCCCAAACATCACCAAAGATTCTGACCCACTCCTTTCAGAGGGATATTGGATCCCAGTTTGCCTCAACTCTAACAGAGTTTCTCCAAGACACATTGTGATGAACATGTCCAAAGTCAAGAGAAAAGAAAATATTCTTCAACCTGCCCAGGAGTAAGCACCACTTGACCTACAGGGACAAATCCATCAGAGCGACTGCAGACTTCTCAAATGAAACTTTTCAAGCAAGAAGAAAATGGTCATCTACCTTTAATCTACATAAACAGAACAATTTCCAGCCCAGAATTCTATATCCTGCTAAGCTAAGCTTTAAAATTGACAGAGAAATCAAATAATTTACTGATATACAAACACTGAGGAAATCCACCACAACAAGAACAGGAAATACTTCAACCTGTTCTACACACTGACCATCACACTGGATCAATAGCAAAGTAAGAACTCGTAAATTAAAGGACAGACCCTAACTTCCATGATGATGCAAAAGATAAAACAAAGCAATGGACTCTTCACAAAATAAGATGAATAGGACACTACCACACTTATCAATTATCTCAGTAAATGTTAATGGCTTGAATTCCCCATTGAAGAGGCATAGATTGGCTGATTGTATTAAAAACTACAAACCAGCCATTTGCTGTCTGCAGGAAACACACCTAGCTTCAAAAGATAAATTAAAACTCCAAGTTAAGGGTTGGAAAACAATTTTTCAGGCAAACGGAATTCAGAAGAAAAGAGGAGTTGCAATCTTATTTTCAGATACATGTGGATTTAAAGCAACTAAAGTCAAAAGAGACAAAGATGGTCACTTCACATTGGTCAAGGAAAAAATACAACAAGAAGACATTTCAATTCTAAATATTTATGCACCCAATTAAAATGCTCCAGATTCTTGAAACAGACCTTACTCGGTCTAAGCAACATGATATCCTATAAAATCATAATAACAGGGGACTTTAACACTCCTTTTACAGTGCTGGACAGATCCTCTAAACAGAAATTGAACAAAGATATAATAAGGGACTTAAATGAGACCCTAGAACAACTGTGCTGGATAGATGCATATACAAGACTCTATCCCAAAGATAAAGAATATACATTTTTCTCATTGCCCCATGGAACATTCTCCAAAATTGATCATATCCTGGGACACAAAACAAACATCAAAAGAATCAAAAGAACTGAAATTTTACCTTGTATCTTCTCAGACCACAAGGCACTAAAGGTGAAACTCAACTCCAACAAAAACGTTCAGTCCCACATAAAGGCATGGAAATTAAACAACCTTCTGTTGAATGAAAGTTGCAGGAAGACATAAAAGAGGAAATCATTACCTTTCTTGAGCACAATTAACAATGAAGACACAAGCTACCAAAACTTGTGGGATACTGCAAAAGCAGTTCTGAGAGGAAAATTTATTGCTTGAGATGCCTACATTCAAAAAACAGAAAGGGAGCGCATCGACAAACTCACAAGGCATCTTATGAAATTAGAAAAAGAAGAATAATCTAAGCCTAAACCCAGCAGAAGAAATATCCAAAATTAAATCAGAGATCAATGAAATTGAAAACAAAAGAATCATTCAGAAAATTAATGAAACAAGGACTTGGTTTTTTGAAAAAATAAAATAGATAAGTCTTTGGCTAGATTAACTAGAAATAGAAAAGTAAAATCTCTAGTAAACTCAATCAGAAATGATAAAGGGGAAATTACAACCGATGCCATAGAGATAAAAGAGATCATCTCTGAATACTACCAGAAACTCTCTGCCCAGAAATTTGACAATGTGAAGGAAATGGATCAATATTTGGAATCACACCCTCTCCCTAGACTTAGCCAAGAAGAAACAGATCTCCTGAACTGACCAATTTCAAGTACTCACATTAAAGAATCAATAAAAAATCTTTAACAAAAATGCCCTGGCTCAGATGCCTTCACACTAGAATTCTATCAAACCTTCAAGGAAGAGCTTATCATCTCAGGGATGCAAGGCTGGTTTAACATACACAAGTCCATAAACATAATCCACCATATCAACAAAAGGAAAACAAAGACCGTACGATCCTCTCAATAGATGGAGAAAAAAGCATTCGATAAAATCCAGCATCCTTTTCTAATTAGAATGCTGAAGGAAATGGATCAATACTTGGAATCACACCCTCTCCCTAGACTTAGCCAGGAATAGAGCTCCTGAACAGACTAATTTCAAGCACTGAGATCAAAGAAACAATGAAAAATCTTCCAACAAAAAAATGCCCTGGCCCAGATGGCGTCACACCAGAATTCTATCAAACTTTCAAAGAAGAGTTTATTCCCATACTGCAGAAAGTATTCCAAAAAACTGAGGAAGAAGGAATTATACCCAACATGTTCTTCAAAGCAAACATCACCCTGATACCAAAACCAGGAAAAGACCTAACTAAAAAGGAGAACTTCAGACAAATTTCACTAATGAATATAGACGCAAAAATTCTCAACAAAATCCTCACCAATAGATTACAGCTTTTCATCCAAAAAGTCAT
>CAUYQV010060470.1:0-21463 GCA_963574575.1 Galagoides demidoff
ACAGGCGCCCGCCACAACGCCCGGCAATTTTTTGGTTGCAGCCATCGTTGTTGTTTGGTGGGCCCGGGCTGGGGATTCGAACCCGCCACCTTAGGTGTACGTGGCTGGCGCCCTAGCCGATTGAGCCACAGGCGCCGAGCCTATTTGAAAGTTTTGATTTTACTTTTTTAGATTCCCCATATAAGTGGGATCAAGCAATATTTTTTTCTTCCGGTTTCTGGCTTATTTCACTTAACATAATGATCCCTAGGCTCATCCATTTTGTGGCAGATGACAAGATCTCATTCATTCTTAGAGCTGAATAATATTAGATTGTACATATGTATCGCAATATCTTTTTTTTTACTTTTTTTATCAATACGTAAAAGTTGTTCATATATAGGGAATACATGGACACTTTAATACAAACACACAATTGTGTAATGAAGAAATCACTTCAAATATTTATCTTTATTTTGGGAACATTCTAAATCTTCTAATTATTTTGAAATATACAATAAATTCTTGTTGATCATAGTCACCATACTATGCTATCAAAGAGTAGAACTTATTCCTTCTTACAGTCTTTTTATGCTCATTAACTAAGCTCTATTCATCCCCTCCTCCTCCACCATTCCTAGCCTCTGCTAACCACCATGCCGCTCACTACCTAATGAGATCAATATTTTTAGCTTCCATATATGACTGAGAACATGCAAGATTTGTCTTTCTTTTTTTTTTAAATAATGGCCTATATTCATCAATATTGCAGAAAATTATTGGTTTAATTCTTTTTTATGGTCTCATAATATTTCACGTGCCACAATTTCTTCATCCATTTTTTGGCTGATAAACACTTAGGTTGTTTTTGTATCTTTGCTATTGTGAATAATGCTGCACTATTAAGTGAACACAAAAGTGCAGATATTTTTACAAGGTAATGATTTTATTTCCTTTGGGTCTGTGCCCAGAAGAGGGATTTCTTGGTCACACGGTAGCTCTATTTTAATTTTTTTAGTAACCTCCAAAGTGTTTTTCATATCAACTCTACTTATTTACATTCCCACCAGTAGTGTAGGAGAGTTCCTTTTCCTCCACATCTTTAGCAACAACTGTTATATTTAACTTCTTAATAATAGCTACCCTAATGGGTCTGAGGTGACATATGCCATAGTTTCAATTTGCATTTTCCTGATGATTAATGATGTTGAGCACCTATTCATACACTATTGCTCATTTTTACGTTATCTTTGAAGACATGCCCTCTCTGAGCTTTTCCAAATTTTTTTATTGAGTTATTTGCTTTCCACTAGTGAGTTATATGTTTTCATTATAAATTTTAGATACTAACAAGATATCAGGTATATTATTTGCAAATATTTTTTCCCAGTCCATAGGTTGTAGGTCAATTATTACTTCGGAAAATGAGCTCAATATTGAAAGTAATTTTAAGTTTATGTAAAGACGTTTCAATAATGGAAATGATGGGATTTATGATTTTTATGTGAATGAATACAATTTGTGATAACTAAACATCACTTTAACTACAAGATGAAAAAATTTACATGTTTAATCTTAACATTGCATTTTTTTCTTGTTTCTTTCATGATATTTCATTTAAAAACATGAATTTCTAAGCACAGAAAATCTAAAATTAAAGTAGTTCTAATTTTGAAAAGTATTTATGTTGCAAAAATTTGTGCTACTTTTTAGACACATTTATTTTTTATCTCTTCTGGCTTTAGTGCCCTGGGTACACTTCCTGGAGAGTCTACATAGAGAAGAGATAAGGAGATGTGAGGAAAGACAAAATGGACTTTCATTTTATACAGCTTGAAATAATGCAAAATAAGAGTTTACCTACTACATTCCCTCAAAAATAACTGTGACATGTTAGATATTGTATCATGTTAGATTTTGCCTGCTGCAAATTTACACACATACACACATATATATTTAATAGTTAAATAAATGACAATTAAAAATGAAAAGTAAGTTTAAGTTTGTGTATCTTTTAAAAAACTTACACTCATATTTCACAAATCTTAATATTAACGTAAAACTACTGATGAAGTAGAGGCAAAGTAACTATTTGTTTAAGGTGTATTTCTTGTTTGCTTGAGTTTTTCCCTTCTCTGATGTACTATTCCATTTCTTAGCTCCATCATACCTGAAATTTAGAAGAATGATGAATCCTTTAGATTTATACAAAAACTATGGAAAACATAATTCTAATTGGACTATCACATTACATCAAATTTATTTATCATTAATATATAACTCAAGAGATAATTGTAGAACATTTAAATTAATCTGATACTCTACTAAATGTTGGAAATATAAAGACTCACTTATTTTTGCTTCAACAGAATAAGTAAGGCACATATTAAATATCGAGATTAAGTCCTGTAAATGCTCTGATAGAAATATTTGAAACCAGGAGGAGTGACATCAAAATCAAGTTACAGAGTCAAGGCAAGGTTTGAAGAACAGATATCATGTAGAAAACAAAGGGCTACAAGAATTCAAGGTAACAGTGAGCTGTTGATCATGCCACTGAACTCCAACGTGGGTGACAGAGTGAGATCTTATTTCTTAAAATTAATTTGTAACTGAGAGAGAATAGAAGAATGAATTTTGAAGGATAGATTGAAGTTGACCAGATGAAGACATGTAGACAATCATTGTAGAGATGGAGGATGATGTTGCAAGGCATTTTAGGAAGAGGCAATGATGTATGCCACCACAGCTGCAGAGCTTGGAACTGCGGGTCCATAGCAAGGAGTGTATTCTCAGTGTGTGGACAGTGAATTTAGGGAGATAGTCTTATCAGGCTTAGAGTTTTGAATTTTATCCTCAATGTTATGGAAATTTTAGTAAAGAAATAAATCTGATGGCATTTTATATTGAATTTTAGAATAATTGTTCTATGCACGGTGATGGGATACCATAGGGAAAGGAACTAGGGCAGCAGTTCTCAACCTGTGGGTTGCGACCCCTCTATAACAATGAAAATACATCGTGGCATTAGGAAGGTTGAGAATCACTGATCTAGGGTGATTTGAGGTAAAGATACAGTGAGCCATTAGATACAGTATTTCAAATAAGAAACAATGAATAATTGAAGTAAAATACTAACTTTTAAAATAATAGGGCCAAAAACCTACTTGAAAGAGAGGATCAACAGTACTCTTCTTTCATCAAAGACTGAAGAAACAAAAGAAAAGATAACTAATAGAGAAATTCCGTTAAAAGTGTCGGAGGTATGGACTTGAGATGAAAATCTAAGATTAGCAAACAGGAGAACGGATTCCTATTTTACTTAGTTTATTCTTAAGGCAGGTGAAATGATGTCAGATGGAATAAATTCTAAGGATTGAGGTAGGAAATTAAGGGTATTTCATTAACACTTTTCATTTTCTCAGGCAGAATGCAAAATTAATTCACTGTAGTTGAGGAGATACTATGGAAGAGTAATAGAGGAAATTGGCAATGATCCACACACAGAGTGGAATGAGGTCTTTAGGAATTGCTGAGCAGCTTGCAGGTATGATGTAAGGAAGTTAATCCTTCTTTCCTTCCTTCCTTCCTCCCTCCCTTCCTCCCTCCCTCCGTCCCTCCTTTCTTTCTTTTTTTCTTTCTTCCTTTCTTTCTATTTTTGCTTTTTAAAAATGTGATGTAGTGCTGAACAATAATTAATTTAAATGTGACCTATGGGCATGGATTTTAAAAGGGAAGGTATATTCACTAGTTTTAAGTCTAGGCATTGTAAAGGTAGGGTTTTGAATTGATTATTCAGTAGATTTGCTTGTAATCTAAATAATTCATCAATTAAAACTTTTTTGTTGAATAATGTTGTATTCTATTTATTATAGAACATGAGAAAACATAAGCTTCAAGAAGTTTAAAATATATGAGGACTATACTATATACTTATAATAGAATTAGCATTAAAAAATCATAATAGTCATTTTTGTTATAGTCATTGGTAACATAATTGGAAATTCAATTCTATTTTTTATACATTATTACATTTGACTAAACAATAGTTTTTCATGTTATAATATATATAAAATATGTATACACATTTATATGAATATACAGGGTGTCCATAAAGTTTGTGTATAGTTTAAAATAGACAAATTGCAGAGCTTAAGGGCCACCGTGTATGTATTTTTTTGTATATATGAGATACACTTTGGTTTGCCAAGTAGTTCTGAAATTAACTGTAATATTGCTTATGTTTTTTTTGTGTTGATTTATTACAACATAGTTTGAATAACTATGTTTTTTAATGACTAAAAAGCTACTCTCAGCACATAGAATGAATTACCACTAAGTAGTTACATGATTAAGAGAGCATTGGAACAATTTTTCTGCCAGATTCACTAATGCTCATTAAGGAAAAAAAAAATGCTGTATTGGAAACATACTTGTTTTTATAAATGGATCATGTGCAACTGATGCATTTCTAACCTGAACAATATGCTAAACCTGAAATAGTTCAAACGTAATATACTACTTTTTAGCCCATATTCTAAGTATAATCTGCCAGTCAATTACATTTTCAGTTTGAAATAAAACTGCTAGGGCTGTGTATACTGAAAAAAACTTAAGAGGAAACAGATTTTGAGTAATGGAAAAAAGTCTTTATGTTCACATTTTGCCTAGAAGACATAACTATATAATGGGGAGTTCTAAAATAAACCCTTTTATCTCAGAAGTAAAGGTGCTTTCACTACCTTTCCCAATAATTTTGCTAAATATTCCAATGTTATAGGCAGTTTCTTCAGAAAGTTGCTGAACTACCTCCTACTGTTTGAACAAATCCTAGCCGTCTCTTCCTCACTTTCAAATGGATCACATCCAGAAGAAGCATATGGTATAGCAAATGACAGCACTGAAAGAAAAAATGATGTCTTAACAGAAGATCCCATAGCATTATTCACACTAAAATAGCCTAAAAATTCTACTTGTTCTTTTATGACTCTAAGGCCTTTTCAACAACTACTCCACAGAGTGCCTATCTATTAGTATTTTAAGTAAGAAATGTTTAATTTCCTTAAGTAATATGTTTGCAGTTGATATCTCCAACATTTCAATTGACACTTTTTGTTTTATTTTTATTATGAAGGTCCACCCTCTTTCTTTCAAACACTCATTTAGCCTTGTGATTATCTTTTTAAAAAAATTTAGAGCAATTTTTCAGAAACCACGGGTAATGTCAAAAATTTGTGATGCTTTCCATTGTGAAACCACTGCAAAGTAGAAACCACTCCAAATGTCAACAAAGTGTTTAGGAAGGTTGTGATTAATAAGCACTAAGGATGTCAATTGTTTGAGGTATTTCATCCCAATTTGAATCCTGAAAATGAGCCACTTGGGGAATCTAAGACCAAGATGGATAGTGATGGGCTGAAAATTATAGTGAAGTGAATACATCTTAACCTACCCATAATTAGCAGCAACATTTTCTGTTATTATTCCAACAGCACTGGACCATTTAAAAGACATTGGCAAGGTAAAGAAGCTGAATAGATGGGTTCCACATGAATTAAATAAGTGTCAGTGGAGGCTCAGTGCCTATGGCTCAAGTGGTTAAGGTGCCAGCCACATACACATGAGCTGGTGGATTTGAATCCAGCCTAGGCCCACCAAACAACAATGATGGCTGCAACCATAAATAAGTGTCAGTGGAGACATCTTTTTGATACTTGCCCTTCTTTGATGTCATGATATAGAGGCAAATGATTTCTACACTGTATTGTTATGTGTGATTAAAAAATGGATTCTTTTAGACAATTGCAAGCATTCACACAATGTTTGAGTGAAGATGAAGTGCTAAAACACAATCCAAAACCAACTATTCACCAAAAAATAGTTAATGGTGGGAGATCAAAAGATCAAAGGGGAACCATGTCCCTTGATCTGGAGGCTAGATTTCAGGAACTTATCCCTTTTCAATGAGGTGACCACAAATTGTCTAGAGGAGGAAATTTGAGTGACCAGACCCTAGGGGGTCCAAGAAAAGTCTTTGTATTTGGGGGAATTCTGGGAAGATGGCTGAGTAGTAGCAAACCTAAACAGAGGCTCTTGATCAGAGGGAGAAAAACTGGACAGAATCTAACTATATGAAACCAAAGGTGGGGAGCTGAGCCAAGAAAAACTGGCAAGCTGTGATTCCAAGGAAGAGCATTCAAGAAACAAATCATAGTTAGGGAACCTTGGATTTCTCTCTGTTGAGCAGGGTTTGTATTGCCCAAGACAATTTGTTTGGAACTCTCATCTGAGGCTGTCCACATAGGGACATTCTAAGGTTGGCCTTCAAAGTTCTGTAGCAGAAACGAACTGAATGGTGGGGGCGGGGCACTGGAGCTGTCTATATGTCTCCCCAGCTGAGATTTAAACCTAATAACATGAGGTTTCTTAGGACAGGGTAGAAGTTGACTGATTTCAAAACAGAGCCAGCTTGCACTATCTCACGAAGTAGGTCAGCAAAGTCTTCAGCCAAAACTCTGACAGGGGCCTTTGTAAGATTGTAAGGGCTGCACCACAATTACAAAGCCTAGCACTTTGGTAAGGGGCTGATTAACTCTACTTTCTTGGAACCCCAACTCAATCTCTCCCTACCATTTTTAGTAACCAAATGGCAGAAAATAAACATGGGCAGAAACAATGGAAGAACTCTGACAACATGAATAACCAGAGTCAATCAACCCCCCCAAGGAAAGACATAGGAGATACAACTGAAGATGCTATGCATAGACAAATGGCTGGAATGTCAGAAATAGAATTTAGAGTATGGACAGAAAACATAAGATGAATAGAATGAAAGAAAAGTTGGAAATTAAAATCTAAAAATTAGTTCTAAAGTTGTCTTAAATTAATGAATTAAGGCTCTGCACCTGTGACTCAAGCAGCTAAGGAGCCAGCCACATACACCTAAGCTGGTGGCTTCAAATCCAGCCCAGGCCAGCCAAACTACAACGACGGCTGCAATCAAAAAATAGCTGGGCATTGTTGTGGGTGCCTATAGTCCCAGCTACTTGGAAGGTGGAGGCAGAAGACTCACTTGAGCTCAGGGGTTGGAGGTTGCTATGAGCTGTGATGCCATGGCACTCTACCCAGGGGGACAGCTTGAGGCTCTGTCTCAAAAAAAAAAAAAAAAAATTAATGAATTAGAAGACAAAGTCACCAAAATATATGGAACATAATGAAAAAAGAGATAGTGGAGCTCAAGGAAATGAAAAAGTTATTTGAGGAGCTCCAAAGGTGGAATGCCCCAGTAATAGAGGTGACCAGGCAGAAGAAAGGATATTTGAAATTGAAGACAAAGCTTTTGAATATTCTGAACAGGTAGACAAATGGATAGCAAAACCAATCATTCCCTGAGAGAGTTGTGGGATCACTCCAAAAGATCAAACATTCATCTTATAGGAATTCCTGAAGGAGATAGTCCTAAAGGCACTGATACTCTACTCCAAGAGATTATGGAGGAGAATTTCCCAAACATGACAAAAGATACAGAAATTCAAATAGTAGACAGTTTCAGAATCCCAGCAAGACTCAATCGAAATAAAGCATCTCCTAGACACATTGTGATTAACTTTGCCAAAGTTAAGGTGAAGGAGAAAATTCTGTAAGCAGCCAGACATAAGAAAAGCATTACCTACAAAGGGAGAAGTATCAGATTGACTGCAGATTTCTCAACTGAAATGTTTCAAGCCAGAAGAGGATGGTCATCAACTCAACCTTCAATCTGCTAAACCAAAACAACTTTCAGCCCAGGATCCTGTATCCAGCTAAACTGAGTTCCATTTGTGATGGAGAAATCAAATAATTTACTGATATAAAAATGTTGAAGAAATTTGCCATAATTACACCAGCCCTCCAGGATATTCTCAGACTTATCCTTCACACTGACCAGGGCAATGCTTTACCATCAAAGTAAACTCACCCAAAAATTGTTGAACAAAACCGAACTTCCACAGTGTTGAAGGGATTAAAAATATCCACTGGACATGCAACATAGTAATAGAAGTCTTAGCCATTGCAATCAGGCAAGAGTAAGTTATTAAGGGTATCCAAATGGGGTCAGCAGAGATCAAACTCTCACTCTTCACAGATGATATGATGCTATACCTGGAAAATCCCTGAGACTCAGCTACAAAACTCTATAAGTGATCAAGGAATACAGCAGCATCTCAAGGTACAAAAATCAATACTTACCCATCAGTAGCTTTTATACATACCGACAATAGTCAAGCTATTTCTTTTTACAATAGTGCCAAAGAAGAAGAAATATTTGGGAATTTTCCTAACAAAAAATGTGAAAGGTACTATAAAGCGAACTGTGAATCTCTGAGAAAAGAAATAGCTGAAGATATTAACAAATGGAAAAACATACCATACTCATGGCTGGGAAGAATCAACATTGTTAAAATGTCCAATTATGGATTTAATGCAATCCCTATTAAAGCACCATTGTTATACTTTAAAGAGCTTGAAGAAAATAGTGCTTTGTTTTATATGGAATCAGAAAAAACCTAAAATAGCAAATACATTACTCAGAAATAAAAACAAATTGGGAAGTATCACTTTACCAGACTTTAGGCTATACCATAAATCGATAGTGATCAAAACAGCATGGTACTGGCACAAAAAGAGAGAGGTAGAGTTATGGAACAGAATAGAGAACCAAGAGATGAACCCAGCTACTTACTGTCATTTGATCTTTGACAAGCCTATCAAAAATATTCTGTGGGGGAAAGACTCCCTATTTAACAAATGGTGCTGGATGAACTGGCTGGCGACCTGTAGAAGACTGAAACTGGACTCCACCTTTCACCATTAACAAAAATTGATCCTCACTGGATTAAAGATTTAAAATTAAGACACGAAACTATAAAAATACTAGAAGAGAGTGCAGGGAAACACTTGAAGAAATCAGCCTGGGAGAATATTTTATGGGGAAGACCCCCCAGGCATTTGAAGTAACACTAAAATACATTACTGGGATCTGATCAAACTAAAAAGCTTTTGCCAAGCCAAGAGAACAGAAAGTAAAGCAAACAGACAACCTTCATAATGGGAGATGATTTTTGCAGCTTATGCTGACCAGCAAAGGTCTGATAATTATAATCCCCAGAGAAATCAAACTAATCAATAAGAAAAGAACAAATAACCCCATTTGTATGTGGTCAAGAGACTTGAATAGAAACTTCTCTGAAGAAGACAGGCAGTTGGTCTACAAATGCATGGAAAAATGCTCATCATCCTTAATCATCAGAGAAATGAAATCAAAATACTTCGAGATATCATCTAACTCTAGTAAGATTAGCCCACACAACATAATTCCAAAACTACAGATGCTGGTGTGGATTCAGAGAGAAGGGATGAAATTCATAACTACAAATCAGTGTTAGAGTGAAAAGTACTTTATATATACAGAATGTTCAAAATGGAAAAAATATCCCCAAAGTCCACTCTAAAAGGAAGTAGAGCTTAGGATGTCAGGAAGCATCAAGATCAAATTTACAGGGGACCACTTTACAGCATGATGGCTCTGAAAACAGTAAACATCACCAATGAATTTGCTTTCTTGATGATGCTGATCAAGCCTGAAAATGAAATGGTGGCAGTTATGAATGATTCCCTATAGCATGAAAAAAATCATAAACACAAATATATATATATATACCATATATATTCCAGATCCTAAGTACAATCACAAACTTAAGGAGGCAGTAATGATACAGTTATGCCATGGAGTTCACCCTGACAATAAAGTTCTGATGGATTTGATTAATTAATTTCCCCAACCATAGCTGAGATGGTCTCTAGAGTAGTGCTTTTCAAATTTTAATATGCATGTGAATCTCTTGGAAATTTTGTTAAAAATGAAAATTTTGATTTAATAGGTCTGAAGTGGAGCCTAAGATTCTGCAGTTCTATCAAACTCCCAGATGTTGTTAATTTTGTTCATCTACAGAGAAAAACTGAAGAGCAAGATGTAGCAAAAGTCAGCCTTGGTCTCAAGTTGGTGTCTGCTACTTTAATTGGCTTCCAGTGTAGCTGAAAGTGTCGAAAATTGCTCCCTGTGATTGCTCAATCACACATCCGCTGGTATTTTTTATAGATGGTCAAAAATGGGATAATTTGGTGTTTACCCTGGAGGGCTAAGAAATATCATGGGTTAAGATATAACATGTTCTCTGTAGTTACAACATCGGTAACCTTTGATGCCAACCTTCTGAGGAGCTTTTAAAAAAATAATGATTCAGATCAGTTAAATCAGAAATTCTACAGGGGCGGCAACATGGATTAAGATCTAATAGCTCTTATTCACCTTAAAAGAACCAGAAGCCTAGACAAAAATAATAAAGACCTAGAACTTCATCTCTTCTCAGGAATAGTCTTTTACTATTCAATACTCAAGTTTCAAGTTAGTCAAAAGGACATTGTACACAAAGACAAAGGCTAATGTCAGTAAAAACACCCAAGGTGTCAAAAAGTAAGTATGATAGTCCAAATATTATGGGAAAAGATTAAGATTTTTTTTGGCAGCTCTGGTTTTGATGGAAATCCCTCCCCAACCTACAAAGGAAGCATGAGGCTACCTATGAGAAAAAAGTGGTTTGCCTTGAAGAACTAGAAAATTAAGAAAATAAAATAGAACTACAGAAGCAATACCACTGGGTATACCCAAATTGTTAAGTATCTTCATTAGCTCTCCTTAGCTAGATCAGCCAAACAAAGACTTTTGGAATTTTTATTTAATGAGGACAATTATGCTCTGATTAGATATGTCATCCTTGGGTTTGTAAGTGAATCACATGCATTTGTCTTGAAATATCAAATAGTCCTCAAATCAAGTGATGGCAAGGCTTTAACATACATACAGTTTGTTCAATTGTTTTTAAATTATAATTATTAAATGAAGTTGAATATTTTATTTTGTGTAAATATGTTGTATCCTGAGTTCATATTAATAAATATGATCCACTTGTCTAGTCATTGATTTCAATATTTAATATTCCTAGGCTTTATAAAATCACACTGAAGATTTTAAAATGTATGAGGGGATTTCAAATCGAACCTTAGTGATTTAATTAGTAACTAACCAGTTATGTCTAATATTTGTGCTCTATAGACATAAGTTGAGAGTCAAAAATGTATGTTTAATCTTTAAAAGCATTATTTTAAATAAATTTAATCATATAATATTTATTATTATGGGTTGCTGAATGTATTTTCCTGAATTGAATCCCACATTTTTGCCAATTCATTAATCTAAAAAGTCTTTAGCTTTCTCAAAATATACTGAGGACCAAAAGCTATGGGTATTTCAAAGCCTGTTTTACAAATCTACATATAAGATATGCTACTAATTTCTAATTGCAAATATTATCTCTATTCTCTATTGTTCTTTTATGTTCCAGATACCTTATTGCTCCCTGTTATTATAAAGAGTGAATTTTAATGACTATTGCTTTTTACATGCCTATTGGACTGTATGCTCTGGTACTAAGAATTATCATTTGGGTATTGCACGTGAATAGAAATTGGACACATTTTGCAAATTCCTTTAATGAAACAAAAGGAATGAAATAAACTGATTTCCATTATACTAATAAAACATCTGAAGATACTTTTTAAACACTACAGCAGTTCATTTAATATTTGCTTAGTGGTTTCATGTTGCTGTTGTTTTGTTTGTTGTAATGTAGATAATTAGTCAGGATGGGGAAAATCTGATGGATCAACAAAGGCAGACTAGCCTTTAAAAATTACCTTGCATAGCATTTCTAAGGAAGGAAAAGTAATAGTTGGTAAGCCTTTCAGAAATTGTTGCCAATACACAGGATTGCAATGCTAGGTAATTATAGAAAAGAATAAATAACTCTTCTATGGGAAAAATTTTAAGGATCCAATGACCACCCAATTTGGATAGATAGGAACACTTATTCAGTGCACTGTTGATGGGACCACAAACTAATACAACCTCAATGAAAGGTAGTATGGAAGAACCCCAAAGAACTAAAGTAGATCTACCATTTGATCCAGCAATCTCACTACTGTGTATTTCCCAAAGGAAAAAAATATGTTTTATAAAAAGGACATATCGGGCGGTGCCTGTGGCTCAAAGGACAGGGGCACCAGCCCCATATGCCAGAGGTGGCAGGTTCAAACCCAACCTCAGCCAAAAACTGAAAATAAATAAATAAATAATAATAAAAAATAAAAAGGACATCTGAACTTGAATGTTTATTTTCACAATTGCAAAGATGTGGACAACCCAGGTGTTCCTCAATGCATGAGTAGATTAATAAGATGTGGTATATATATACTATGGAGTACTACTCAGTCGTATAAAAATAGTGAACTAATACCTCTCACGTTGACCAGGATGGAACCGGAGACCATTCTTCTGAGTGAATTATCACAAGAATGGGAAAACAAACATCACGTATACTCAATGTCAAATAGGAACTAATTGACCAACACTTATGGGTACATAAGGAAGTAATACTCATTGGAAATCAAGCAGGTGTACAAACAGAAGAGGATGAGTAAATTCACACCTGGCAGGCATAATGCACACTAGCTGGGTGATGGGCACACTTATAAGTTTGACTTAAATTGTACAAAAGCAGTGTATATAACCATAATGTTTGTACCCACATAATACTCTGAAATTTAAACACACACACACACCTATTAACTTACTTTATGGAAGCATATCAGATCATCCCCAAACCAGATTATATATTACTGAAATATAATTATTTCTAAGATTTTTGAATCTTAGAATTGTACTTGAATTGTAATTTCTTTTGTTGATGTCAGCTTATTCTTTGAAACATATGCTCTTGGAATCTAACAAACAGTGAATTATTATTATTATTATTATGGTTAACAACCATACTACAATATGGTTATGGAGAAATAAGAGGAAAATATGTGCAGTACGTATATACTAAACAGTGGTCATTTTAATATATGAACCAATGCATTCTGAATGTCAAGTTTAAGGGGTTAAAGAGTTACAAAATACTGTTTAGGTCAGATTGCTTTGAATAACTACAAAAGTCTTTCATATGAATGATTCATCTTCATTATTTTAATTTAAGAATCTTGTCATCATGTTAATATAATTGTACTTTTATTGCTTTCAATATAGGCTGAGCATTGAAAATAAGCTTGATCAAAAAGTATGCAGGCATCATCAATACGGAAATACTGACAATTCCCTAAGGGGGACTCAATGGCAGTACATTTCATCTGTGAAGAAATCAATAAAGGAGATGGACTAGTGTTAAAAGAGACTACAGTTAAAAGAGTAAAGAGATATTTATATTGTAAAAATTTTATAATTTCATTAAAACCTAGGTTATGACTGCTCATCACATGAGTGGTAAGAGTTAAAAAGCTGTAAGTGCATTTTCTTTATTTTGTTGAAAATCACTTGTGTCTGTACTTGAAGCAACATTGTCCATTTCTGTGAATTTCTGCGAAGTCCTGAAACATAAGGACTTCTCTACTAATTCTCAGAACCACTATGAGATTACTGTTTCTATGCTATGGAGGAACTAACAGAATACTGTTCATATGGGAATGGCTGCAGGTGGAGTCAATATGATGTCCATAGTACTGATTTTTTGTTTCCTTTTTCTTTTCTTTTTTGTAGAGACAAAATCTCACTTTATCACCCTCAGTAGAGTGCTGTGGTGTCACACTGCTCACAGCAACCTCCAACTCCTGGGCTTAGGCAATTCTCTTGCCTCAGCCTCCCCAGTAGCTGGGACTACAGGTGCCTGCCACAACACCCAGCTATTTGTTGTTGTTGTTGCAGTTTGGCCGGGGGCAGGTAGGAATTGACCACCCTCGGTATATGAGGTCAGCGCCCCACCCACAGAGCCACAGGCACCACCCCATAGTACTAATTTTTCAGGGCAGACAATGAAACAAGGACTTAGTGTTTCTGCTTTTCTGTTTGTATTGCTTTGCTTTGTTTTAGTCTCAGATAATTTCATAGTTGCACCTAAACTTGACCCAGAACTCCAGGAAAATTCATTTTATGTTGTACTTTGGTATTTGAAATTTGTATAATAGTCCTCTTCTGTCCCGGTAAAGTAGGAGAATCTTTTAAAAGAAAACATTATGATTGCTTGTTTTCAAACGAATAAACCTTTGATAAAATAAAGAGTAAACATTTACTTAGAAAAGTTACAAAGTTGTTTGATTTCATTGGCTAAGTGAAAGAACTGTGAAAACCCAGCAGTTCTCAACGTTTTATTTACAGCTGTTGATTTAGATGACCCTGCATCACTAAGAAAATAGTGTCTTGTTTCTTTCTACAACTCTCCAATATGGATGCAGCATGAGCTTTACAGAACTGATGAAATTGTTCAAGTTTTCTGTGCTTGTCCCGGGCCCTTTTACTCTCTGTATCACCATTATTAGGGATAGTAGCCTTCATATGCACACCTACCCCATAATCAGAGTAAGGCTGGTACAGACCCAGCAACAACAGAAGTTTTTAATGAACAAGCACACACATCACATTAACAAATAATTATATTTTCCTATAGATGAAAGAAAACAGTATGTTTCTACAATGTATATGTAGTTTTTTTTTCCTCAAATAGGTAATAAACATAAATACAATCATCTCTTTCATCACTTGATATTCATGAAGTATTGGTTCCAGCATCCCACAGATACCAAAATCCATGTATTCCCAGATATTTTATATAAAATGGTGCAGTATTTGCATATAATCCTGGCACATCTTCTCTTATGTTCAATCATTTCTAAATTACATATAATGCTTAATGCAATATGAATGCTACATAAATCGCAGTCATCCTATATTGCTTAGGAAACAGTGATCTCAAAGTACAGATACAAACATCCATTTTTTGAAACCGTTTTGATCCATGCTGATTGAATATATGGATGCCAAATGCACAGATATTGAAGGCCTACTATACCTATGTAGTCCTTTGGAACTAACTGCATAATACAGAAAAGGATTAGGTTTTTTTTCTAGTCACAAGTATCCCAAGTAGCCTGGAAGCATTACTGAGGCACTACGAGCCCTATAGACTATATTTGCTTAATGTGGCATATGATAAAAACTCTTTATGAAATTTCGTTTTGTATACTGTTAGCATAAGTCACTTTTAAAAGACCTTCTTCTGCATAAATGATAGTGACAATAAGCCTTAAAGGACCATAATTTTGTATAAAAATTAATATTCTTTTCTATTTGAGAAGCACTTTGGACTACTTGTATTTGCTCTTTAAGTAAGATGTGGATAATGGTTTAACGATTTCAGATAACGTTAAGTAATCTCAATAATGTTACCTCATTTTAAGTGGTGTTTTTGTTTGTTTTCTACATCTACTTTTATATTTTATTACAGATAACTTTCATTATGAAATAGACTCACCTACTACAGATATTTATCAATTTAAAAATATTTTACAATGTTCCAATTTGCTCATATACTTCAAATACTATTTTTGTTCCCTTAGAGTATTCATATGTGTGTGAGCATCATTTCCATTTTTTCACTTTATTTCACAATGAATTAATAACATCTGCTCCACCTCACATGCAGATGAAGATATCTAATCATAATCTTTCAACTTTTTACTTATCATTCATAATGATCATTTCCCAGACTCTGGATGAACCCAGGGGGAATATTCAGGCCTATGTCTCCTCATTGTTCAATGACCTGGTCCTGTGTCTGGTCTCTTTGGCTCCCTATAGGACTGTGACCTAAGAGTGGGTAGTAAAGAGACTGTAACAAATCAAACTTCCAAAAGACTCTAGTATAAAACGAAATGACAGTCAGCATATTTACAGTAGAAAATACAGCTACCAAATGGACCAAATTGCTATCACTTTCTTCCTGGGGATTGATCACTTCATTCTCTTCATTTCAAGGCACACCCATGCATGCACACACGCTAATTACCTAATGACCAATTATCATTAGAGGTTTCCTTCTGTACATAGAAGAGTTGGTTATGAGAAATAAAAATAAAATCCCAAGTCCCCCAACCAACTGAATGAGTCCCCTCTTGACCAATGTACCTAGAGAAATCCTAAAACATCAGGCCTGGCTAATTTTTCTATTATTTGGAGAGACAGGATTTCTCTCTTATTTGACTGGTCTGAACACCTGGCTTCAAGCCATCCTCCAACCTTGGCCTCCCAAAGTGTTACACAAATAGCAATTTTAACTATCGACATATCACTATTGATTATGAGAAACAGAAATTAAAATCTAGAAGACATGGCCCCAGATATCTGATCCTGATCACTGATCTCAAATAGAAAAAGATAAACAAGCAATATTAGCCAAAAGTTTAGGCTCTTCTCTAAAGGTGGAAAAGTGAATACTTAAGGGAAGAGTCATATATTAATGTGCTTACATTGCTAGAAATAATGATTTGATAAGCTTACAGATAATTTAAGTGTTTATTACAAGTAGTTTAAGAATTGAATTAAGGAAATGACTGCGGAGGATGAGCAGAAGAGACCAGAGACTGGAGGGATGTGGATCAACAGCCGCAGGGACCCGTTCAGATTATCACAGCAATACTGCGGTTTCTCCAGCTGGTTGTCGGAGCCACAGCCATGATCTGGCCCCTTAAAGTAATAAACAAGGCTTTGGTAAAGTTCTATCTTTCCCCCAGCATAACTCGGAATGCCGCACAGCTGCTCTGTCCAGGAACGTTGATGCTGGGAGTTGGAGACATTTACAGATAAAGGGCCAGACAGGCTGGAGATTAGTAAGAATGCCTTGTCTCTCCGAGACATGGTGAAGGAGAGTGTTCTCTTTCTCGCATTTCTCAGTAGGGCATGGCCAGGCTCTCCTCCCCCAAAATTTCCAGGAGTCTAATCACTTCTCAAGGAATTTGTGTGGGGGGGATCCAGCGCCTGCTTCTGGTGTCCTGCCTTCGGACAGGGTCACTCTGTTCCACGTTTTATTGTGTGTGTTGGAATAATCAGTAACTTAGAATGAGATAAGACGTGAATCAGTTTGATTGAAGTCTGTCGTTTCAGATAGAGTTTAACTGGGAAATGCAAGCCCAGCAAGACTGTGCTGTGAGGATGGCCTTTCCCTGCTGGATGTATGAAGTAAGTACACAGCCGCCCTGGGGACAGGGTCGTTGTAGGATTCTCACGATAAGGAGCAAAGGTCCCTCAGCCCATGCTGTTTTTAAAACTTTAAATCTGTGTCTATGTTTTCATTTTCCTTATTTCTTCCGTCTCCACCAAGCACTGGGAAAGAACCTCTGGGAAGCTTGGGGCTGGTTCCCAACACTTCTCTAGATAGTCCTTAGGTTCCGCCCCCATGTCTTTCTTCCTTGCTCTTCTTAATTTCCCGAATGCCCTTCCTACCTTCTCCAAACCTATAGATGCATTGCCTACAATCTTTACAGCCTGACACGAATCCCATATTTCTCTGAATTTGTTTCTTCTTTTCTTACATAAGATAAATTCCTTTTCAGCACTTTATTTTAATATTTTTCAATTTTTATCCAATGTTTCTTTTAAGAGTTAAAATACATGTTGTGAAAATAACTCATGTAGGGCGGTGTCTGTGGCTCAGTTGGTGATACCAGGGTGGTGGGTTCAAACCTGGCCCTGGCCAAGCTGCAAAAACAAAGAATAGCCAGGCGTTGTGCTGGGTGCCTGTAGTCCCAGCTACTTCAGAGGCTGAGGCAAGAGAATTGCCTAAGCCCAGGAGTTAGAGGTTGCTGTGACACCATGGCACTCTACCGAGGGTAATAAAATGAGATTCTGAGAAAGAAAGAAAGAAAGAAAGAAAGAAAGAAAGAAAGAAAGAAAGAAAGAAAGAAGGGAGGGAGGGAGGGAGGGAGGGAGGGAGGGAGGGAAGGAAGGAAGGAAGGAAGGAAGGAAGGAAGGAAGGAAGGAAGGAAGGAAGGAAGGAAGGAAGGAAACTAACTAACTAATAAAGAGAGCTAAGAAAAGGTTACAAATTAAAAAGAATCCTCCTGATCAGAACACTGAGAGTCTTAGAAAGTTTTAGTAATTCATCTAAGAACTGGGAACAGAATCCAGCAACTCTGAGTCCAGGTGTGAATAAACCAATCATGTAGCCTTACTTTCCTAATTGCTTCAATGAATAGAGGCACTGAAATTGAGTCTCATCAAGAACTGGAAGAGCAATAAGCTTGATGAAGTGCAACTCCAAACCCTCCTGAAGATGCAGGAGAAGGATGAGCATGCCCACCTGGTACAGAACCATCCCCATCTCGAGACAGCAATAGTCTAAAGAAATTGAAATGTCTTTTTACTGTGACATTTGGATGAACCTTTAAGGATTCCACTCTGGATACACGTCTCCTCATGGAAATAATTGTTTCCATAAGAACAGAACTGCTCAGAAAAATCCTCTGTCTCATCCTGGAGTTTGACTACAGGCTCAAAGACTAAGTAAATAAGTGCTTGACTACATTTTTAAAGAATTAGCCAAGAGAGAAGGTTGAAAGGAAATCTACCAGAATATTAAAGTGGCTAACTATGCAGTAGGATCACAAATACCGTATTTACTCCCATCCTTTTTTCTCTAGTATCTGTGTTTTCTGAAGCAGGTTTGTATTACTTATCTAAAATAACCTATAGACAAGAAAAATTAAAATATATGAATTAATTCCGTGTAAGTGATGGGGGCTCAGTCAGGCATCCTATCCTGACCTGAATTCTGGACCCAAGATCTATCCCAGTACAGCTCAGCCAACTTTTCCCTTCTCTGTCCCCTGCTAGACCAGGGCAGGCTCCCCATGCCTTGCCATTCCCAATGTATTCCCCAATCTAAGTGGCAAGGTCCACAGCCCATAGGAGATACCTAATAAACATTTTAAATGAATAAATTCAGAGTGTCTTATATTTTGTCACATTCCTTCTCAGGGTCCATCAATGTGGAAGACGATGGTCAAGGGAATGATATTTCTTAGAAGAGACCATACAATTAATTACCCTTATAACCTCAAAAATCATATTTTAAATCAAATCTGCACAAGTGACAAGCAGGAGATATAAAAAGTGGCAGTCTCCTCAGCCTCTTAATTACATACTATACATCAAACTTCTCCCAAGCTTTGAACATGTCCCATTTAACATCTTACACTTGGCATTCAATTCCAAAACCTGAAATGGTGATTGTATTACTTAAACATTTCCTTGATTTTTTTTTTAACTTACTTGTTCCCCATTTTTATCCTTCAGCCAGGTTTTATCTGCTCCCTGTTTCCCTCCTAGGCTTTTGTGTAGTGACGAAGAAAATTTAGGGGAAGGTTCATAATGGTTTAAATCCAAATATCTTCAGTGTCTTAGGACTCAGGGCGTTTATCTCGTGGCAAACATCAGTGCACAGGCAAAGCCATGTTGAAGACACAAATACAGAATCATCCCTCCAACTATCCCTCTCCATGAAACTGAGTCCTTGAGATACATATTGGTGACTGATATGTGTAGTACGAGTGAAATATTGTTCAAAAATTATGTGTGTGTTTATATACAGATGTGTTAATAAACCCACAGGAAGAAGTCAGAAAGGATATACACAGAATAGCAAATAATAATTAGCCTTGCATGGGGCAAAGTGGAAAGGCCAGTGGGCTAAGAAGGTAGGAACTTTGACTTCTTATTTTATATAATTCAGATAAGTAGGATGAAGGAATTGTGGATAAGCTGTATTTCTTGTTCTATCACTTATTTACCAAAAAAAAAAAAAATGTATATATGCAAGTGTATGCCTATATAAAGCTTAGTTCCCTGCCCTTGGGATAAAAACATAGTGTTAAAACAATTCCAGGACCCATGTTACACATTATTACATCTGAAGACAGCAGAGACTCTCTATGTAGATACATTCCCATCCTACGTCCTCCAATGAATGGAAGCCAAATTCAGACAATGCAGTCCTCAGGAAAGCCTCCATAAAAACCACCTGCCACAGTGCCTCTATTTGCTCTATTTTGTTTAGGGCATTACATAAAAATATTAGAGAAATTAGTCAATGCAATTGCTACAGGGTTGAATTTCTAGAGAGGCCAGCACCAAGCTCAGCACAGAGAGGACAAAAGGATGAAGAAATTAAACTATGCGTATGAGGTTCATAGCCTGAAAAGAGGAGGGAGAAAAGCCAACCTCTCTGAATCAGGTGGCTTAGGAAAACACTTCTAGAGATGGCTCTATTTCACCTCCAATAAAGGGAACAGCTGCAACTTCTTTTGTCATGAGAAAATAACCCATTTCAACATCCTCAGGTCTTTGGGGAAAGGACACACCAAACTCTTAAAGCCAAGAATACTGTCCTACAGGACAGACATTCCTCAAAACTGATTAACTCCCTTTAAAAATAGACTGTTTTCTTCCAGTAGTTTCATAGATTGGGTCTTCTATTTAAGTCTTTAATGTATTTTGGGTTTATTTTTGTATCTGGTGAGAGATAAGGATCTAATTTTATCCCTTTGCATGTGGCATGTGGCTATCCAGTCTTCTCAATGCCAGTTAGTCAACAAATTGTCTTTTCCCCATTGTATGGCATTGGCAAGCTCTGTCAAAAATCAGTTGGCTATAAATCAATAGATTTACTTCTGAATTCTCGGCTTTGTTCCATTGGTCTAAGTATCTGTTTTTATGCCAGTACCATGCTGTTTTGGTAACTATAGCTTGGTAGTATATTTTGTAGTCATACGAGGGTAATGCTTCCAGTTTTGTTCTATTTGTTCAAGACTGTTTTGGCTATTCAGGGTCTTTTATAAATCCATACAAATTTTAGGATTATTTTCTCTATTTCTGCAAAGAATACCACTGGTATTTTAATAGGGATCACATTGAATCTGGAAATCACTTTAGGTAGTATAAAACTACTCAATGAAAACATAGGGTTAAAGCTCTGTGACAGTGGTCTGGGCAATGATTTGTTCAACATGACCTCAATAGCACAGACAACAAAAACAAAAGTAGATAAATGAGACTGAATCAAACTAAAATCCTTCCATAGGAAACAATCTATAGTGTGAAGAGACAACCAAAAAATGGGAGAAAATATTTGCAAACCATGTATCTGATACAGGGTTAATGTCCACAATGCTATATAAGAAATTCAAACAACTCAATAGCAAGGAAACAACTCAATTAAAAAATGAGCAAATGACCTAAGTAGGCATTTCTTAAAAGAAGGCATGGCTAGCAGTTATCTGAAAAGTAGTGCTCCCTACAATTAGGTTATAGCTTTCATATGAAAGCTATAAATTTGTTTCATAATAGGGCTATGTACATTGGATACTTTTTCTTCCATTCTTGTGATACTTTGCTAAGAAGAACATTTTCCAGCTGCATCCATGTAAACATGAAGGAGGTAAAGTCTCCACCTCTATGGTTTATCTTACAAGGGTACAGTGAATCTTCCTAAAAGTAGAATATAAA
>CAUYQV010060471.1:0-17131 GCA_963574575.1 Galagoides demidoff
TTTTTTGAGACGGAGCCTCAAGCTATCCCCCTGGGTAGAGTGCCATGGCATCACAGCTCATAGCAACCTCCAATTCCTGGGCTCAAGCGAGTCTCCTGCCTCTGCCTCCCAGGTAGCTGGGACCACAGGCGCCCGCCACAATGCCTGGCCATTTTTTGGTTACAGCCATCATTGTTGTTTGGTGGGCCTGGGCTGGGGATTCGAACCCGCCACCTTAGGTGTATGTGGCTGGCGCCTTAGCCAATTGAGCCACAGGCGCCGAGCCTAAAAAATGTACTCTTTTTGTAGATGATTTTTATTTCTTCCACTCTTTTTCTTTTCATTTTCCTGTTTTGTATTCCCTTTTGTTACCAAGCATTTATTAGGATTCCATTTAGTCTTCTGTATTGATTCATTATTTACACTTTTTTCAATAATGTTTCTGAGGCTGCATAGGGTTTAAATTATACATCTTGGTCATCAATGTCCAAATTCCAATAATATTATCCCACTGTGGATAGAGTGTGATGACTCTACAATGTTATATTCCTAAATCCTCTTCTTACCCTTTGTGCGGTTATGATCATATTCTCTAAGTTTACATATGTTGTGACTCTCAATACATTATTATTATATTTCTTTCAAGTAGTCACTTTCCTTTTAGGATATGGCAATTTTTAAAATTAATTTTAATCTTACCTTCTTTCTATGTATCTGTTTCCAGCACCATCCACTCCCTTTTTCAGACTCAAATTTTAGTCTGCTATCATATTCTCTCCACCTGAAGAATTCCCTTTAATATTTATTGTATAGTCTGAAAACCTAAGTTCCCTTGTTTTCTAAGTTTTGTTAGATACCTTTGTTTCAATATTTCTTTCTTTTTTTTTTTTTTTTGGAAGATTGTGACACTGGGTATAAAATTATGAGTAGACAGGACTTTTTTTTTCTTCAAAATGATTAATATGTTTAGTATTTTGTATTCTGGTTTGCATAATTTATGAGAAGATGTCTCTAAATATTATCATCTTCATTTTTCTCTATGTGACACTTCTTTTTTCTTTTTACTGCCTTCACGGTTTCTCTTTTTATTTTGTTTTCTTCTGTTTCAGTATAATACACCTGGGACTAGCTGGTTTGTTTGTTCCCTGGTATTTACCCTTCTTGGTATTCTTAAATCTGCTTGAAATGGATTTTGGTGTTTGGTATTTGTGTGGAAATCAAGTGAATTGGGGAAAGCTGAGCTGTCGAGTGTTGAAGTAGCCAATTAATGCAAAAACCAAAATGGAAGTAGCAACAATCACACCTTCGGTGATCACTCATCTAGATAGTATAAAGCAAGGAGGCACTGGCTCTTGCTTGTTCTATTGTTCCCTGTGAAGTAGCTTGTCACGTGAGGGCCAGTAGATCAGTGCAGATTTTAGAAGAATTTTTTTCACATTATTTACTTTATTTATTTATTTTTAAACAGACAACTAATATTCATAAATAAAAATAGAAGATAATTTCAATAAAAGATCATTCCAAATCTTAGAGACAATAGAAAAAGAAAACATCCTTCAAATTCATTCTACTTCATCTGGATATAGCTCATATTAAAATTGGGAAAAAATATATTATTATCAAGGGAAATTATAAACATATTTCCCATATATATGATCCTATATGTGGATCATATTACATGACATATATGGAGGTATATATAATGCTCTTATAAATGAGGATGCAATATCCTAAACGAAATATAACAAGTTGAATTAAAAATTAATCAATTTCAATTCTTTTAATTATTTCATTTAATGTTTACCTTCATATTTACAAATATGTTTGTATGATTTCTTTCACTCCCCAAATTTTATTTTCAAAATTTCCAAATCCAGAGAAGCATTGGAATAATGATACCTTTCACCGAGATTTGCCAGAGTTAACATTTTACCACATTTGTTTTACTTCTCCATCTTTTTTCAATGAACTATTTAAGGTGCAGACATTATGGCACTTATAGCCAAATACTTAAGCATATATCCTTTAAAATAGGGACATTCTTCTCCATAATGTCTTTCCAGTGTGATGGCACTATTTAAGGAATTTACAGGCTACATTACCTCAGAAGTCATAGAACAATGGCCTGGGGAAGCATGTCCTCTGACTACAGAGGATCTGTGTTCCTAAACTGGCACATTTCTGCCCCATCTTCCTTTACACCATGAAATTTGAATATAACTCCATGTATACTCCTACCTATAACATGCTGCTCCCTAGAAATTGTGAGTTCCTTTTCCACTGCTTTCCTTCAAGTCTCAGTGCCACATATGCATTTTACATCCATAGATTTAACTTCCAGCTGATTTCTACAACTAGTGACACAGGGGGCTTCAAATATACTTTCACCTGTATGAGAATTATGTTAAGAAGCGCCAGGCCTGAGGTGTGAGATGTTCTTCGGACCTTTATCCAGGTGTGTCCAGGCCATCATTCACACATTCCCCACACTTCAGGCTCTACAAGCTCTGCTGAATGGTGCAAGATGGAAAACCACCACTGTTACAAAGGAAAATGGTGCACTATTGCAGATGGCTTTCCTAGGGGACCCTCAGCAAAAGTCTCTCACTTCTCAAATTTAGAACACCTCATAGTTTCCAGGAGCCTGAAGTGGGTCCTGAGCTGAAGGCAAGAAGCAAGAACTTCTCTGGGTCTGGTTGAGACCAGGCAAGAGACCAAGTGAACAAGGGATGGCATGGGGAGTGTTAGGATGTTCAGAAAAATGTCTGAAAACAGGTATTCAGTGAAAGCCCCTTCCATCTGGAGACCAGTATGGGCAACCATAACAAGGGCCAAGCTTTAAAGGGTTTTACAGGAGAAGAGTTGTCTTTAACTTTTATTTTCCTTCTGGATATTTGGTAACCACATGTTTCTTTTGGTCACACTTTCCCTTTTGGCCAATGGAGATCCAAATCCTTTATAATGATGCATTCTTAGGGAGCCTTTTTTATATTTTGTTTAAGCTTTCTTGTAAAGCAAAACTTTAACCTAAGAGCTTACTGACAACTTATAAAAGGAGCAGCCATCAGCTCTCCCTCACAATGATCCCCTATGCCCACAATTCTGGCAAAGATTAGCTTGGCTTTCGAGTTCCCCAATCATCATTATTCTTCCTAACTCTCTCTCCACAGTTGAGTTAGAATGAAGAGCTAGAGCATCCAAGCCTTCCTCCACCAGAAGAATAGTTTGTCTAACTTTCTTTTTAATCAATAAAGGAAATGTCATTCTGGATATAGCTCTTTATTTTTTATCTAAGAGAAGCTCAAATTTATCCCTTCCTTCCCAAAGAGCACTTCAGCTGTGCATTTTACTAAAATAATTCCCATAGCAAATATTAAAGAAAGGATCAGAAGCAATTGTTTTCTAAACACACTGCTTCTGAAAGAGATAATAAGGCCTCAACTTATATATAGCATAAAGCTTAGAAACATTAATCAGAGAACAAATGTAGCGTGAGCATAAGGGGAGATGACAAATTAAGTTCTATGTGTATTGGTGGGTTCCAAATATTTACCATGGACATGGAGAAAAACATTAAAATTGGCTTTTACAGGAAACACATTTCTTTAACTTCACTGTAGAATCTGTACTATGAATCTTTACAGTCCTGTTTCTTAAGTGTGCTCCACAGTTCTATGCCATCAAAATGTCTGGCACAGAGGTCTTCTGTAAGACATTTCCCAAGGCCTTGACTGGGCATACTCACCTGCACTCATATTTGAAAACATCATGAGGGGGATGAAAAAAGTGGAATAATTATTGGAGAGAAATGATTTTAGAAACATAAATATCAATGATAATTATTAAAATACCATAAACATTCCTATTTGGAGATGAAAGCTAAAATGTTATTTCTCAATACTAAGAAAGTGACAGAGAACCACTGGTCTTGAGTTAATCACTGTTGAGGATAGGTGACGGAAGTGTGGGGTCATTATATTAAATTATTACATTTATATCCGGTATTAATGCACTAATATAATATGTTGTATTAATTTAACATTTTTACATATACTTTAATTTTCCATACTGTGGAGTCTTGTACCATGCTGTTGCTTGCCATTTCCCAAATCCAGAGGAGATATTGGCCATCAAGTGACTTATCTTTTTTCACATAATGACCTGATCAATATTAGTCCACCATGCACTGAGATCATTCAGTGAGCATTTGGTATTTAATCTAGTTGTGCCTGGGATGAATCCAATGAAATATATGCAAAAATTTGTATTTGAAAGTATTTTTTTTAAATAGCATTCTAGTTATAATAATCACTTAAAATTATGGTTTTTACCTTCTTGACATTTCTCAGTGTTCCCATGGCACTTATTAATTATAACTACTCTGATGTAACATCGCCTTTCATTTTCTAATCTTGTTCTTTCCCACATAACCCTGTGTCCCTTGAAAAATAAAACTCTTACTTTGGAAAGCCACTTTAATATCTGGGATCAGTGGAAAGGGTCATGTCTCATTTATTAATGTGTTGGAGTCTTTGTCCTTTTAGTCTTTTTTGATCTGAAGAAAAATAACTTCATTTTTTTCTACTAGGCCCAAATACTCCAAGGTGTTGAACTCTTGGCCTTTCTATGCGTGGCAGCTGCTTTTTAAAGGGCTAAACTCTTCTTAGATTGGTTTGTACAAGTAAAACAATTTGAAGTACATCCACAAGGTTTATGAGATCTATGGACTGGTCTACACGGGAGATGGCAGAATGGTTCTAAGAACCGTCCGACCACAATATCCTTCAAGCAGCTCAACAGTCTTTACAGACATCAGCAAGAGTGAACTAATGGACACTTCCCAGCTTCTGCCAGTCTCTCTGTTGTGCTGACAAATGGCAGGTGATTAGTTTAATCAAAGCCATTGTTAGAACATTCTACAACCAGGAATCTAGAAATAGTCCAAGACTTTAAAAAGGAAAGGCATTATTATTATGAAACTATGCTTTAAAACTTACAGGGAGGTAAGGTGGGGAAGGGAGACAAAAAGAAGGAATTAAAAGGAAAAGAACTAAAAGATGGAAGAAAATGTTACTCCTTGTTAAAGAAATAGTGGCTAGGCCATTTGTCTCTCATGACTGTGTTTGGTCAATGCCACGTAGTTACAACCTGGCCTCCTATATATGCTACACCTTTTCTGACCAATGGAGATACATTGTCTTTATATTAGAGTAAAACTTAATTCTTTACTTCACGAATGAATTCTCTGGTATTAAAATTATGAAGCAAAACCAGGACATGATCAACCTGGAAGCTGGATTAGCCGTCACTTGTAAGAGAGAGGCAGAGTCGTGCCAGAAAGGACACGGAGAATGCTGACAGCTTCTCCTCCTTGAACTGCGAGGGGCCACTCAGAGGTGTCCACATTCCTAACAATTCACTAAATTGTACATTTATGTTTTAAGCCCTCTTGAATGTATATTTCATAATGTTTTTTAATGTTTAACCTCTGTACTTTCCTCTCAATTTTGTGGTAAACCCAATACTGGTATTTAAAAAAAGTAAAGTCTTTGTCAGTAAAAAAGTAAAAATTAAATAAAACTCTTTAAGAAGTTTGATACAATAACTACTCAAGAAACTATGATTTACATCTGTTTTAGCTATGACTAACCAATCTCAAATAGGAGCCAAACTAGAAATTCCAATAGGAGCTTTTCCCCTGTTAGAAAATTGTATTTATCTAAAAATATTATTCATATACATGTATTTTATACATTATTTTATTTCTTTAATAAAGATATACTTGAAACAACATTTTCAGCACCAGGGTAAATGTAAAGGAGCCCAATTTTTGCTGGTACTAAGAATCTCTGACTGAAGTTTTTGGTTTAAGCAAAATCATATTGTAAGTATTTTCCTAAGTTTTACTTTCTTTCATACTATCACCTTACATTTCCTAATCAGTTCCTCTAGCCCAGCGATTTTCAACCAGTGTGCAGGACACATTCATGTGCTGTGAGAAGATCTTAGGTATACTATGAAAAATTTTAAAGACCATTAATTAAATCATTTTCAAAAGAAGTTCAAAGCACAATAAATGTATTCCTTTCTTTAACTCTTTTCTTTGATCAATATAATTTGGTATGCCGCAGAAGTTTAACTATAGGTTCAAGTGTACTGTGAGATGAAAATGGCTGAAAAACACTGCTCTAGCCTGTCCTCTGTATGGTTCCCCAGTCAAATTTCAAGGTCACTTGGTGCCCTCTTACCAATGTGAGGCACTTCTGAAAGCCTCCTCATCCATTCCACAGTCCAGGCTAACATGGAGCCCAAACTGAATTTCAGGTAGCCTAAGTGACATACCTGAGTACAAAGCTAAAAGATAAGAATTTTTGAAGCCCCAAAGCAGTGTTTATATTAAAGCATAATCTAAAATATATTCTATTTGAATATCCAAATGATTAATCTGATTTATGTCTTTAGCTTTTGCTCTTTATCAATATCCATAAACTCAGTTCGATAGAATTAACACTGTTAATCATGAGTCCATACATTACCAGGAATATCTTATCCCACCAATATCACACCAAATAAGAAACAGAAAAAGATGAAAGCATGAAAGAAAGAAATTAATGCTTTTTACCAAATACCACTTTTGTAGCTGCAATGGGAGGTTAGTAAAATGAGATAGAAGAAGACATGTTTTGTGTTAGCAGAGGGCTGGATAAAACTCAGTGACACAAGTTAGATCTAGTTACTACTCACTGCCCTAATATTATCTCCCATGCATCTAACCCAAGCACCATTCTCAAGTGGTCTCCACGCTGCCTACAGCCTCTTTCATATAACACTCCCTACATCATACACCTCTTATTTAGCCAGTATTTTTTAATTTTCCCCATTATGGCCGGGATCTTTTTATCCTCTACCTCCCAACATTGCTCAGTGTCTTTTTACTCAGAGATACTTCTAGACTAGAAAAATAAGACTCATCTAGAGCTTAAACTCAGTCTACCCCCAAAACAGTAAAAATGTGGAATATTAGGGTAGATAATATGCTCAAGCAAAAGAGCAGACAGGGTCTCCCCAGTCCCATACTGGAGGTGCTTGCCTGACCTTATGTGCACAAATGTGAGCTTTCCAGAAAGTCACACCTCAGCATGAGGCCACCTAGCATTTGTGGAACCTAGACATCCTAGAAGTAGACACGGGAATCCCAGAACTAATCTGTGCATTTAAAAAAAGATCTTAGAGAAAAATTCTATTTTCTCAAGACAGGGCCACAGTGAACTATTGTAACAGTTGTTTGGAAGACAAGATATTTGTTTGAACCATTAGTGGAGGGAGAAATTATGAAAAGAGTTATGTAAAGTTGGAAACCACTGGTCCAAGGAATAGAGGTTTATTTTAGGCTCTTATGTCCTAACAGAATCTAACACATAGGACTGACACTTTGAAAGCAACTTATAAGGAATCCTAAAAGCAATCACTGATACTGTACCATTACACATGCTACTGCCAGTAGATTCTACCTGTTATTGGCTAAAATGCACACTGAGTCTCAGTAGATTTGGAAAAATCCAAGTACCAATTACCTCAGTGCTGGCAATAATGTTAGCTTATGCAAAGATGTATTTGTTTATTGTTGTTAGGGATTGATTTATTTCAGAAAGTCGAATACTTTCACTTTTTTCTCAAGACTGAATAAGATGTTTCATAAAACACACACTGAATTGACATGTTGCTAACAAGTCATCAGGGAAATGTACCATTGGAGGACCAAGTTCAGTTGTCACTTTGGCCACACCATAAGCTGAGTGATGACTGATTCCTGAGAACAATAACACAAAATTGAAGATCAAACAAAAAAAAATACATGCAAAAGTATTTTTCAAAGTGTAAAAACAATTTTTATAAATATATACATAAATATAACTACGATCTATATTATATAAGTATAAACATAATCTATATTCCATAAGTTTAAACATTACATATATTATATAAATATAAATATATGTCAATTTTATTAACATAGTTTCTCTGCAGAAACCTAACTAGTAAAAAAAAATCTTCATATTATTAAATTTACTATAGTATAGCATATAAATATAAAATGAATGAAATATGCAAAAACTTAAAAATTAACAATAAAGCAAATTACCTTTGAAACTTGTTTGAATCAAATCAAAAAATAATATTACATATTGGTTTACCTTTTTTGTGGATTTCAGAATATTAGGGGTACATGTGTTTACATACTTAGTTTTTTTTCATAAGTCCTGACACAGTTATAAGTGTGTCCCCCTCAATGGGCATCATACCCAATATGCCTGCGTTTACCCACCTTTCCCTGCTCCCAGCTTGATTTTAATTGATATTTACTTCCATATGTGCAATTAAGTATTGATCAATCAAATCCATCCTGGTACTGAGTACACAAGTTTGACTCCTGTGATGTTCCTGTGAGTGGTCTCCAGATTGATCCAGGTTGTCACAAAAGACACTAGATTGCTAGTTGCCTTCATGGCTGAGTAGTACTCCATAGTATGTCTGCTCCACATTTCATTAATCCATTGCTGGGCACATGGGTTGTTTGCACCTCTTTGTGATTGTGAATTGTGCTACTATAAACATTCAATGACCCTTTTCCCCTAGCTCTAATAAGAATGGCTCACATTAGTAAGTCCCAAAACAACAGATACTGGTGTGGATGTGGAGAGAAAGGAACTCTTATATACTGTTGGTGGGACTGAAAATTAAAACAACCTGTAGGGTGTTACTACTCTAAACCTGCTTTGAACCACGTGTGGTGGTGCATCTGTAGTCTCAGGTACTTGGGAGGATATGGTGGGACAATTGGTTAAGGCAAGAAGTTACAGGCTGCAGTGAACTGTGAAACTATGATTGTACCATTGCACCCCAGCCTGGGCTAGAAGGAGACCTTGTCTCTGAAAAAAAAAAAAAAAAGAAAGAAAGAAGAAAAAAAAAAGAAGAAAAAGTACATATATACCTGCTTTGATTGCTGGAGGATGAACACTGTGCAGTGAGCAATTAATATCTACATGGGTTGCTGCAAAAGTTTTGAGACAGGCCTTCACTTCCAGGGAACACAGTTGACAGCATCCTTTCTGATTCACCTGTGCAAGTTTCAACTTGCTCAGCTTATCGGGGTTTCTGGGAGGGCTTCATTTGTTTCCACTTGTGTGGATTTTATGTTTCTTGATTTTTGTGTGTCTAAAACTTTTGATGACCCATGTATGGATTTTTTATACTTCTTCTTTTCATTTTTTTTTTTTTGCACTTTCACAGTTTGCTTCTAAACTTTTTACAAAATTTCCCAGATTTTTATTCCACTGAGGAAAACAAAACAATGTAACAGTCAAATGGCTGTTTAGCTGTCCAGCTTCTACTTCATTAGAACAGAGGCTTTACCCAAATGTGTGGCTATTTTGGGATTAAAATTGCTAAAAGCCATAGCTAAAGCCAGTGGAAAAGAAAACTAACATATAGAAGTTGCAAATAAAGTTCTAATCCTAGAATCCATGTGTTAGCCACTCCAGGGATATGGTATAGCATAGGCTTTCATAATGAATTCATTCTCTCAAACTTGTTGTGCCTCCTGAGGTTAAGATACAAGGTCACTCTCACGCTTCTGAAAATTGTGCTGGCTTTCCTGACTCAGTATTTATAGCAGACAAATACTTCTGGTCCACATACCCATGGTCTGGGGACTGTAAGAACATATCTGACACCACAGGCATTTAAATACATCCATTTATTGGTTGATTCAGCAAACATTTACTTACACTCATAAACCACCAGCTGCTGAAATGAGCTCTGAGGAGAAGAGGCGAGACTGTACCTTCGATGCACACATGGTCTGGTGGCATGTGCAGTTGTGTAGGCCAACTATCAGAATGGATATGACATGGACAACAGTACAGATGGGCACATGATAATTTAGGGGACAGAGGAGTTCATAAATGTACCACATGCATACAAATTCAAACACAATCACTTAGAAATCTAAAATTCAGACTTTACCTAGATATCCTGTCTACATTGTACCAAAGATCTAAATGTTTTAAACTATCAACTCTTCTAGAAATATTTCAAAATAGATTCAAATGATATGGTGCATTTTGTTAATTTTTGATCTAGATATTTGAACATAGTTCTATTGAATTAGAACTCTGCCAAATAGAAACATATTTAAAATGTTCTAGTACCTTCCCTTCACAAAGTAGGGAGAGACTTTCTAATAATTTGAACTAATTGATAGGCACACATGGGCACAGAGGAAGCAAACGCCAGTGGACATGAAGAGGGAGGAGGGCAGAAGAGGGGAGGGGTAAAACCTACCTTGTGTGGGTGCTGAACACTCTTCAGGTGATAGGTACAGTAATAGCCCTGACTTAGCATTACAAAAGCTATCCATGTGACAAAAATATTTGTTTGTAAACCTCCTTAATATTCTGAAATAAAGAAAAAAAGTAGGAGAGTTACATTACAATCTAGCCGAATAGGAGGACCCATCTTTCTCCCCACTCCCAACAAAAGAATAAATAAACAACTACATACTGATAGGAACAGCTCTCGAACACAAGAAACTGCAGAAACTCTGTGCAGCAGAGACTGAGGATGGCCACACAGTAGACTATAGAAAGTATTTTACCGGTGCCACCTTAGCCCCTCTTTTGATATACCTCAGCACCAAGAGGAATTCTCTTAGCATGACCTCCCTTTGTGGGAAGAAAGGAAAGCAGGAGGATCCTAGCAGTTGTGATGAGCACTGCAGACACTGTAGCTTTCTCTGTCAAGGTCTCCCACAGTCTACATCAATGCTGAAACCAACTGGTGGAACTGTATGCAACTCACCACTATGTCTACCCTTCTCAAAAAAAAAAAAAAAAAAAAAAGCTGCCACAGCATCCCTCCAGGAGAAGGAGCTACCACTGTGTCCCCACTAAGGAAGAACCACTCCTGAACCACATCACCAGGTACTGGAGCTCCTGCTACACCCAGGCCCCCACTGTGGCTTCCAAGCCACCATCACCCTCCCACATCTGTGTGCATGCGGTGGACTGACCTTGCCTCTGCAAGCACTGAGCAGGAAAGCATAGCTCAGGCCTTGACAGCACCACTGACACCTGTGCAACCATTCACTAAACCCAGTGTTGAGAGGAATTCCTCTCAGGGATGACTTTCTTCACCAGTGCTGACAGAGCTCCACAGTAACACTACAACTGCACCTTCCCTTATGCCACAACTGCTGCTGTCTACCCCTAGAGCTAAAAACAACCACCCCATCCTTCTAGCAGCCTCACATGCACCTGCAGGTGAAGGTGCTTCAAGATGCATCTATACAGTCTGGAAAACCTGACTGCTTCCCCAAATGTTCAGATGTTAACATAAGCTATAATAATCATGAAAATCAAGAAAACAGGACAGCACTAAAGGGACTTGACATCTTTCCACAGAAAGCTGCCACCACAGAAATGCGGCAGTGCAAACTTTGTGACAAAGAATTCAAAACAATTATTTTAAAGACACTCAAAAAACTATAAAAGAACACAGATGATTCAACCAAATTATCAAAACACTACATGAAAAAAGTAGAGAATCAACAAACAGTAAGAAATCATAAGATGGAATAAAACAAAAATTCTAGAGCTAAAAAGTAAAATATTTAAAAATGTAATAAAGAATTTCAACAGGAGACTTGGTCAAGTAGAAGAAAGAATCTACAGACATGAAGGTCATTTGAAATAATGCAGTCAGAGGAGAAAAAGTTAAAAAGTGAAAAAATCTTTGGGGATTCATGGGACACCACCAAATGACATGATAGTAACATATGGAACCACAGATGTAGGAGAAACAAAGAGAAAGAGCTTATTAAAGAAATAATGGAACAAAAACTTCTCAAATACTGGGATGGAAATGGGCATGTGATTCACGAAGTTCAAAATTCCCTAAATGAAAAAAATCACTTTAAAGGTGAATTATAAATGCTTTTAACCTTAATATAAAAGTTAAGACAAAAATGTGTCAATGAATACGGAATATAAAAGAAACAATCTCTACCTATAATAAAACAAACTTTAGGGGACAGTAATAGAAGAGTCATGTTTATATATGCTATTGAAAATAAATTTATGTCAACCACAAACAGAAGATACTTATGCAAGCCTCAAGTTAACAAAGAAAACTTCTATAATAGATACACACAAAAGATAAAAAGGAATAAAACTAAAACATATAACTACAAAAGTTATCAAATAACAGAGGAAGACAGCAAGAGAGGAAGAGAGGAGGAACCAAATGCAAGTCACATAAAAGAGCAACAAAATGGCCACAGTAACTCTTATAAATAATTACCTTAAATGTAAATGTTCTACACTTGTAAATAAGAGAAAAGACTGGTTAAGCTGTTTTTTTTTTAAAAAAAAAAAAAAGATGTACTAATACGTAGTCTGCAAGAGACAAACCTTTTAAGTAAAGATGCACATAGGCTGAGAGTAAATGGATGAGAAAAGATATTTTTACACATGGCAACCAAAAGAAAGTGGAGATAAGAGACAGTATGCTGGGACGTTGGCAAAGCAGAAAACACCAGGAGTCATTCTCTCACCTAGACATCAATTAAACTATAATATACCAGAATCTGTCTGATTTGTATATTTTAGAAACCTATTGGGGACCTACGCTCAAATCACTGGTTGCTGCTTCTAACCACAGACATACAGATAGAACCAGATGTACAACATTGTTGCCCTGTCTTTCATAGTTGTAAGCCCCTCCCACTCTGGTGGAAGTGGCTTTCAGGGATTTAAGGGACTGAAGTCCCATTTTTATCACTTCATTTTGCTATTTTTTCCATTTTGGGAGCCAGATGTTAAACAACTAAACACATAAAAATAACTGCATATGTAGAAAAAAATGAAAAAGTGACCAGGCATATCCAAGAAAAGATAGCAGATCAAAAAAGACCTGCAATGACCTTACATTTATATCACAGGCTGATCTTTGGTGCAGAGGCAGCCTACAGCAATCAAAAAAACAAACAAAGAAAAAAAATCCTGGTGCTGGGGTATATATGAGCTCCAGAATACCACATTATTAGATTCAAATGCCCAACTTCCAAAACAAAAATCACAAAGTGTGTGCAAAAAGAGAAAAATATGCCCATTCAAAGGGGGAAAAAAATTATCACAAACCATTCTTAAAAAGACCTGATGGCAAATCTACTTGACAAAGACTTTACATAAGTGTCTTAAACATGATCAAATAACTAAAAGAATATGTGAAGAAAATCATGAAAAGAGTGCATGAACAAAATAACACTGTGAGTAAAGTGAAAATCTAAAAAAAATAGAAAAGAAAAGAAAAGAAAAATTCTGGAGCTGAAAAATACAATAACTAAAATAAAAATCTTACTAGAGGAACTAAATGGCAGATTTGAACATACAGAAGAAAGAACTGGTAAAATCAAAGACAATACAAACAGAATTGTGGAGTCTGAGGAATAGAAAGAAAAAAATTTAAAAGGGGAACAGTGCCTAAGGAAACCATCAAGTAAGGAAACTTATGAAATGTGGAAGTCTAAGAAGAAGTGACTGAGAAAGGGAAAGATAAAATATCTGAAAAAAATAATGGCTGGAAACTTCCCAAATTTGATGAAAGACAATAAAATATTCAAGAAGTTTGACAAACTTCAAGTAAGAAGAACTCAAAAAGACCCACAACAAGACACCTTATGCGCAGTAACCAAACTTACCAAAGACAAAGACAAAGAATTTTGAAAACCAGTAAGACATAAGTGAATAATCACATATAATAGATCCTTACAAGATTATTCACAAAATTTTTATCAGAAACTTTGGAGGCCAGAAGGCAGTGGGCCTGATATATTCCAAGGCTAAAAGAAAAAACTGTTAATCAAAAATCTATATCTGGCAAAACTGTCATTCACAAGTGGAGTAATAAAGACACTCTCAGATAAACAAAAGCTAAGGGAGTTTATTGCCATGAAATCCCCTAAAGAAATTCCCAAGAGAATGCAGCAGAATTGAATTAAAAGAGCATTAACAGTAACCATAAGCCATACAAAGGGATGTAAATCTCAATAAAGGTAAGCACATAAGTAATAATAAAAGCTCATATTATCATAATAAGGGTTTGCAGTTGTACTTTATGTTTCCTACACAATTTAAGAGACTACATTTAATAATAAACAAATTAATCTAAAAACTAGTATAAAAACTTGGTTTGTAGCTTCACATGTCCACATATTTTTCCCTATAATTTAAGAGACTACAGCTTTTCAGAAATTACCAGTTTATGTTTTGGGACACACTTCATAAAGACATAACTTTGTAACATCAACAACTGAAAGGGGTTGTGACGTAGTAGCTGTTGAAGCACAGTTTTTGTTATTAAGTTAATCTATAAATTCAAATTAGAGCATTAGAATTTTAAGATGTTAAATGTAATCCTCATGCAAGCCACAAAATATACCTATGGAATATATACGAAAGGAAATGATTTTAAACACTTCATTACAAAACAATCAACTAAACACAAAAGAAGACAGTAAGCCAGGTAATAAGCAAAAATTCAATAAGGCACATAGAAAACAAACTACAAAAGTAATTTCTTTCCTATTAGTAATTACTTTAAATGTAAATGGATTAAACTCTGTCCAAATCACAGAGATTAACAGAATAGGTTTTTAAAAATCATCCAAGATTGGGGGGGGGGGGGCGCAAGATGGCTGACTAAACACATTATTTACCAGATGGTCTCAGAAAAGTGGAAAAGTTTTAGATGAATAGATGGCTCAGATGTCATTCTGAATGAAAAGTGCCAGAACCTACTAGAGATTCCACAGAAGTTGCAGAGCAGTGTGAAGAAGCAAGATGTTGAATGATAGCAATAACTTAAGAAGCTTGGAATCTGGCAGGAAAGGGTAGAGGGGATTTTGTTTCTACTTTCCTTGGAGCTGCTGCTATCCCTCTGTTTCCATGTACATGACATCAAGGCTCCCACAGAGAGCAAGGCTCACACCTTTCCTCTTAAAGATCTACAGCAGGTGAAGGAGTGCTTGGACTGTGAGCTCCCTACTCACCAATCACCTCCATTCCTGCTGGCCTGGATCCCTGAAACAGAGAGACATTAAGCCTATTTGAGCACCCCACAAGCAACTAAGGACCAGCACCCTTCTCTCTGGCACAGTCATCAAGTGAACTTGGGGAATCAGAGGACAGTCCTACAGACCAGATCCCATACCTCCAGGATTCAATTATGTTGCTCCCAGCCCACAGGCCATTACTGGTGCTTTCAGCTGCTTTGGGCTTCTGCTAGGGAGAAGATGCCAGCAGGAGACTTCAGAGCAGAAGAGGAGGGAGAAGAATAAAACATGCTTCTGTCAGGCTATCTGTAAATTCCAGATGGCCCCCTCTCTAGAGCAGATTTTCTTGCTTTTTGGAGCCACTTTAGTCTCTCTCTGGTGGCTTTCACCAGTGGCCTGGGAGCTGACCCTCAATCCACAATGAGATAGTTCTTGAGCCTATGTTCGTGAAGCCTCAAGGCAGGCTCACCTGAGCAGGTCCCACCCACCCTTACTCCTCCACCCATAATAAAGGTGTGACAATGAACAAAAAGTCCTCTGGGAGCTCCAAGGCCCTGCTCACCACGTGGGGCATCCAGTTTTCTCCTGAGGAGCTATAGACAGTCACAGGTTCCAAAAATAATACTGCAGCTGACTCTTTCTGGCAAGTGCCAAAAAGAGGCAGGGAAGATGACTTATGTATCCCATTACAATATTTACTGACTCAATAATACACCATATGGATCACTTATCCACAGGCACCACCTACTGCATCAGAGATTAAACTAAGCTTCCTGATATAAATTACATTGTTAAGAAGATCATAGGGCTAGGGAAAGAGAAAGGATTTTAAAGAACTCCATCCTCCCTTAACAAAAAGACACAAAAATCTGCCCACACACATATTACATTACTGCTATAGCCTAAAATTAACTAGCAATTAAGAAAATCACCACACTAAGGATATCTATACCCAAGATATCCAAAAAAACCTAGACCTCCTAGATCAAAACAACTGTAAGCAAGTCTAAAAGTCCTCACCCAACATATACAGGGTGGCCATAAAGTTCTTATGTTTGCACCTGTACTAAAGACACACTCTGAAGAGTAAGCAGAGGAAAAAGGGCCATCTAAACAAAGAAAGTCCCAAAACAAGAAGTGCAGCTTCTCAAGATAAGAAGGAATCAGTGCAAGGCTCCAGAAGTATGAAAAATCAGAGTGGAAGACACTTCACCAAAGGGGCACACCAGCTCTCCCTTTAGATCCCAACCAGAATGAAAATACTGAAATTCCACATAAGGATTTTAAGGAAGTCCAATGAGACCTAAGAGAAAATGGAAACCCAACTCAAAGAAACTAGAGAAACAATTCAGGAAATGAATTAAAATATTACCGAAGGGCGGTGTCAGTGGTTCAAAAGGGTAGGGCACAGGCCCCATATGCTGGAGGTGATGGGTTTAAACCCAGCCTAAGCCAAAAAAAGAAAATTTTCCAAAGACATAAATATATTTTCTAAAAATAGAATAAGTAAATTCAGCAAAGTCCTGGGTTTTGAAAACAATATACACTAGTTAGCAGCATTTCTATATTCTAATATCAGTCCAATTTGGATTTAAATCAAGGACTAAATACCATTCAGAAACAATAGCTACAAAGAAAATTAAATACATAAGAATATACTTAACAAAGAAGAACTACAAAGTGCTGGTGAAGGAAATCACAGATGACAAACAAATGGAAAAACATTCTGTGCTCATGAATAAATCGAATTAACATCAACATTATTAATGATAATGAAGATACGAGTTACCAGAACCTCTGGGATACCACAAAGGCAGTCCTAAGAGGGAAATTTATAGCATTACAAGCTTTCCTCAAGAGAACAGAAAGAGAGGAAGTTAACAATTTAATGGGACATCCTAAGCAACTGGAAAAGGAAGAACATTCCAATCCGAGACCCAGCAGAAGAAAAGAAATAACCAAAATTAGAGCAGAATTAAATGAAATTGAAAATAAAAGGATTATAGAACAGATCAATAAATCAAAAAGTTGGTTCTTTGA
>CAUYQV010060473.1:0-14507 GCA_963574575.1 Galagoides demidoff
CCTGTGGTCCCAGCTACTTGGGAGGCAGAGGCAGGAGACTCGCTTGAACCCAGGAGTTGGAGGTTGCTATGAGCTGTGATGCCATGGCACTCTACCCAGGGGGACAGCTTGAGGCTCCGTCTCAAAAAAAAAAAAAAACAATGGCAAGGTTGGCCTGTATTGGTGACCTGCAGCTGGGGGCGCTGCCTGGGGGAGGGGAGACGAAGGCGAGCGGCAGGGACCTGGCCCCTCCACTGCTATTTCAACTAGGTTGTTCTACTTTGTGCCTTACATGTCACGGTGTCAGTATTTTTATTGCCAGCCGTGGGCTGACACACTCTACGGTCAGGACTCCCCCTACTGGCTCCACGCTCGCCACCTTCTTCCCTCAGCAGGTCCCTGTGTCTCCCCAGGTTTGTAGCCCTGCACTCCTACTCAGCCCGGGGACCTGATGAGCTGGACCTGCAGAAGGGCGAAGGTGTCAGGGTCCTGGGCCAGTGCCAGGACGGCCGGCTCAGAGGCATCTCCCTGGTCACCGGGCGCATCGGCATCTTCCCAAGCAACTACGTCATCCCCATTTTCAGGTGCGTCCCCTCCAATCTCAGGTTTCACAGGTTGGGTCACGCTAGGCCAGGAGCCATCTGTGAGTTGAACTGACAGAGAGCTCAGTGCTGTTTCAGGGGATGGGCCAAGGAAGAGCTCTTGTCCTTGTACCCTCCTAACTCTTAAAACAAAATGGCAAAAATCATTGTTTACAAACACTTTCTTATCTTTTAGCACCTTGGCTATGCCCAGGAATCCTAGAAGGCAGAGATTAACTTACAGATGCTGAAACCGATGTGCAGAGCTAAGCAACTTGCTTAAGAATGAGATGTCAGGTTTTCTAATGTAGAAATCCCACTTCACATCCTCCGCCCCAATACTCCATCTAGTGGCACCGTGGGAAAATGTGCCCAAATGTCCCCAGCACCTTGGGATGCTGCTCCAGCTCCTTGGCATTTAGGCAGAGTGACCCCGAACTCAGACCACTACCTGTCACGCACGGCCCGGATCAATGGCTAGTTACCCCACAGAGCCTCTGCCCCCACAGCTCTTCCCAACCCTTCTCATTCTGTGGCATTCTTATTAGTCCCATCAACCCCCCAGTTTGTCCTGCCTCCTCACTGTCCTGTGGCAAACGCACACAGACCCCAACGCTATCCATGACTCTTCCTGCCTCCACCCCCATCAGCCCAGGCAAAGCCTGTCTCAAGGCACTGAGGCCATCACCACCTGTCAAACCCTGGCTTTGTGACAGCACAGAGGGTCACAATTCCCAAGGAAGTAACTATCCCATTGTCTTCTGTGGGAGTCAGACCTGGAGTCATGTGTCCACTTTGGGAGCCTCCATTTAGACAGGACACTGTGTCTAGAGGAGGGCAGCAAAGATGGTCAGGACACAGCAACCTACAGCACAGGAGAAAACAAAAAATAAACTGGGGTTATTCAACAAGGGACCGAGGGATCATAGTAGACTGTGCAGACCACAGAGTACACTTGCTCATAAGAGGACAGTGGACTGGACCAGCAGATACAACTTAGAGGGTTTTGGTTCAATAAAAGGCAGGCTTTTAATAGCTTTTTTCCAACCAGGCTGGCTAGTGGGGAGAAAGAGTAAAAGCAAACTCTGGGTCCCCATACACCCAGGATTATATAGAAAGATTTCATCACGTGGCAGAAAGATGGCTTAAAAGATCATAGTCATTCCTTTCAAAGGACAGTTCTTGAATTTGTTATAAAGTTGCAAAATATCCAAAGGCAGACTAAGGGTATCTATAACTGATGTTTTAATTCATTTTTCTTCAACAAATATTGATCAAGTGCTGACTATGTGTCAGGCACCTTGCCAGGCGCTGGAGAAATGCCGGTCAACAAGGTTCACAAAGTTGCTGCCCACAAGAGGTCACGTTCTAGGGAGAGAGATAAATAAGGAACAAGATGTTTAAGATACTCAGCGGGTTAGTGATAAAGGCTAAAAAGAAAAATCAGAAAGTGAGGAGAGAGTTTGTATGGAAGTGATTAAGATCTCACACAAGTTGGTCATGCATGGCCTTGCTGGGAAGGAGGAAGATGAGGTCGGCTGAGTAGCGCTCTGAAGGAGATACATCCAAGCCACAGGAACCCAGAGTCTAAAGGCCCTGAGGAGGAGAGCTCCTGGTGTGAAGCTCTCCTCCTGATATGGAGGGATTGGATTAGAGCAGGTGTCCTCAAACTACAGCCCCCAGGCCACATGTAACCCGCTTAGGACATTTATCCGGCCCGCCAGGTGTTTTTGCCACCGCTGCCTGTCCTGCTTAGCAGCCGACTCATCCCGGGGGCCCTCAGAACAGCCTTCCAATGGTCTGAGGGACAGTGAACTGGCCCCCTGTTTAAAAAGTTTGAGGCCCCCCAGATTAGAGCAAGGGAGGGAAAGTGAATTAGGAGGTGAGGTCAGAATGGTATGGGGTGGGGGCAGATCATGCAGAATTTCCCAGGTCTTAAATGAGGGGGGTGCTTTTAACCCTGTTGCAGTTTTGAGCAGAAAAGCAATCTAACTCACATCCAACCAGCATCCCTCTAGTTGCTAGGCTGGGAATAAACTATAGAGAGGAAAGTGGGGAAGCAGAAAAACTAGTTAAGGGGCTACTGTAATAATCCTGTGAATTAAACCAGGCTGTTAGCCATGAGGGTAGGTAGAACTAGGTAGATTCTGAATTGAAGTTTACAGGCAACCGGATTTTCTAAAGACCGCTTGTCAGGTGTGAAAGAATAGAGGATTCCTAGGCAAGTGGGTTTTTTGCCCAGAGGAACTGGAAGATGCAGTTGCTTTTTATTGAGGCAGGTATGACGCCAGACCACAAGAGGAACAGCTTTTGAGGTATGAGGGGAAGCAAAACTTAATTTCCAGCAGATTAAGTCTGAGATGCCTGGCTGGGCGCCTGTGGCTCAAGTGGCTAGGGCGCCAGCCACATACACCTAAGGTGGCGGGTTCGAATCCAGCCCAGGCCCGCCAAACAATAATGATGGCTGCAACCAAAAAAAAAAAAATAGCCAGGCATTGTGTCGGGCACCTGTGGTCCCAGCTACTTGGGAGGCTGAGGCAGGAGACTCGCTTGAGCCCAGGAGTTGGAGGTTGCTGTGAGCAGTGAAGTCATAGCACTCTATCCAGGGGGACAGCTTGAGGCTCTGTCTCAAAAAAAAGTCTGAGACTCCCGTTAATGATCCAAGTAAAGCTGGTAAATAGTTGAGGGTACAAGTTCAGCATGTGAGAGCTAGCTTCAGACTTGAGATGCTATTTAAAGCCATAAGATTAGATGAGATCTTCCTGGTACAATAAGCTGCATCCAGAGAGTGACAGGAAGCAGAAGCAAGAATCTTCAGGGACTGAGGGGAGAGATGTGGAGGGTAAATGATGGCTGCAGCAAGGTGGCCTGGGGGTGGTCAAGTCCAGTGATGCAAATCACAGCTGGGAAGTATTGAAGAGGGAGGAGCATGGTCTAGAAGTGACAATGAGGAGAAGCCTATCATGACCCATGAACCGTTTCATCCGACCTAACAGGAATTCCTCAGGGCCCATGCCTACTACTAGGGCATTTGCTTAGAAGTTAGGCCTTAGCCCCAAATCCTGGTTATCCCATTAAAGAACCATTAGAATAAGGGTGACCATATATTTTATCATCCAAACTAAGACACTGTTGAGCAGGTATCAACTGAAACTATAGGAAAATCAGGCCATAGGGGCTAGGTGTGGTGGCTTGTATGTGTAATGCTAACACTCTGGGAGACCGAGGTAGGTGGATCACCTGAGCTCAAGAGTTCAAAACCACCTTGAGCAAGAGCAAGACCCTGTCTCTACTAAAAATAGAAAACCTAGCCAGGCGTTGTGGTGGGTGCCTGTAGTCCCAGCTACTTGGGAGGCTGAGGCAGGAAGATTGCTTGAGCCCAAGAGTTTGAAGTTGTTGTGAGCTGTGATGATGCCACAGCACTCTAGCTTGGGCAACAGAGTGAGCAGCCTTTTAGATAATAGCCTGGGCTCAACAGTGTAAGCATTTCAACCTTTGATCCTATTAGCATCAGCCCCTAATGAACTGAGCCAGCCAGAGAGTTTAGGGATTAACTGTAGATAAGAATTGACTAAAATGTCAGGGTTTAGATTTAAGATTCAGAGAATGAGCCTTTCAACTGCCAGAGGAATAAAAGGTAGTTGTGCTGCTCTGGGGCCCAGCCCCCTGTGCTAGGTGGTAACACCAACCCATTCAGCTGCTATGATCACAACTGCATCTCTGCCAGCACGGTGCCACTTCCCAGCTCCTGGAGACATTCGTTGGCCCGGCTTGCACAGACGTTTGTCACGTTTTCATCCATCCAGCATCCATCTCCCTTTGGGTCTCCTCTTCCGTGTATGGTTGTGATGGGAGGCAGACATTTCCTCCCTCCTCAGAAACCGAAGAAACCAAATCCTCCCCTTTCTCTTCCTCAACCCATCACTACAGCAAAGGATTAGGCTCAGCCAATCTGGCTCTCCCCTGGGGATTTTGAAACTTAAAGAAGTGATATGAGCAATGTGAAAGACCATTCCTGGTGAGAGCCAGGCCCTAGCCCGTGATGTGATGTTTCCTCCTGTGGATCCCTCTTGCCAAGCTCTCTACAGCCTCCTGGATCTTATTTCCAAGACCTTCGCTCCACCTCCTCCCCTCCTAATAAACTCACTTCTGCCATATTAGCCAGGATCTTCCTCTTTCTTGGAACCATCAGACATATGCCTACCTCGTACTTTATGAGTAGAGAAAAGCAACAAAATGGGCCTCCACTCACTTGCCTTTAACCCTTCTAGGCAGATTGTCAAGGTAGGTCCAACCATTCTCTTGGCAGGGAGGCTGCTACAATAGTGAGCACAGAGCAGCTGCCATCCGTAATGTCCCTTATGCAACTGGGCAAGCTTCGAAGGGCTAATATCCCAGTTAGGAGGACACGGGAACCCACATGATGGTGCAACATCTACTCCTCCCACTTAAGCCCAGAATGTCTCGGTCTCCCCATCTAGAAAACCAAGGTCATAATGTCTGTAGGACTGGGGTGTCATGGGAATCAATTACTATATGTTAGTAAAGTGTTTTGATGTTGGAAGAAAGTGCTAGGTAAGTGCTGAAATTTTTGCCAAAAGATATAGAGAGACTCAGTGTTGGATGAAGGATTTGGGATTTCCGAGTTCCTGGAATCCAGCCCAGTGAGGGGCCCAGAAAATGAGGTCACATCTCAGTCTATAAACAGTCATTCAAAGAAAAGATTGGTAGAATAAGAGTTGCTATGGTCTAATTAGCTGTATTCTGTCCCTTAATGCTGCTGCTGCTGGGAATAATTTTGGAACTGTCTTTCCTGTTGCCAATCCATTTTGCAGCAGCCAAGTCCTCGAGGGCTCTGTTCAAAAGACAACAGGCAGATCAGTTGCACTCTGCCGTGGAAGCCGGTGTTGGGCACTTCTCTCTACCACCCAGGCCTAAACTCCAGAGTACAGTCTGACCGGTCCTTGGGAGACAGCCCCACTCCTCTTCACTGCCTGCACCACCTTGGGGATCAGAGGCAGGTTGATAGCTATGGATAGAGGGCCCCTTGCTGTAAGCATCCATGCCTAAGGCATTTGGCTGCAGATCCACCTTGGCCTCAATTAAACAGTGCTTTATCTGTCTTCATACAACACTGACTCATTATTAAGTTACATATTATCTTTTTAATCAAAAGAATAGAAAAGGAGAAAGAGGAGAGATGAGGAGAAATGACCTTATGGAAAACCTGGAGACACTGGTGGGAAGGAAACCACAAAGGCGTTTCTATGCCAGGGCCTTGGTTGTGTTCATTATTCCCAGGGAATTAGTAGAAGCTACTTAATCAACAGGGTGACAAGGTGATTGATGGACTACTCAGTAAGAGATGTGATGTTGGGGTTGGATTGGTAAAAGGGCAAGAAAGGCATGTAAGATGACAGCCACTCCCCACGGAGTTCAGGGAGCTGCAGGCTAGAAACAATGGACAAGGGATTGTTGTTTTATAAAACTTGAATACTATTCTTAAAAATCACAGCCCAAGGCTAAAGAATTAGAGTCTTACGGAGACATGTGTAGGGCCTACCAGCTACTTAAGTTCATTTATTTCAGGCAGAATAAAGGGCTTTTTCCTGCTACAAATGATGAATGCTCTACTAAAGGTGGTGTTTTTCAGTAGTAAGAACAGAGGACCAGCCTAAACCTGGGTTCAAATCCCAGGCCCATTAGTTCTTTGGGCAAGTAACTGTAAGTCCCTGTAATTTTTAATTTATAAAATAGTGGCACTAAGAGTACATGCCAAATAAGCTGTTATAAAGAATCCATGAGATCATGTGGGCAAAGCACTTGGTCAATGCCTGGTATACAGTAAGCACTCAATATGTGTTAGCCAGAATGACTGGCATCAGCGCTGAAAGCATCATGGCAGCCTTTTAACAAACATTTATTAATCAACATTATACACAGACTACAGAGACAAAGTAGTAAGGCTGGGCACTGTGGCTCACACCTGTAATCCCAGCAATGTGGGAGGCTGAGGTGAGAGGATTGTTTGAGGCCAAGAGTTCAAGAGCAACCTGGAAAACATAGTAAGACCCTATCTCTACATAAAAATTTAAAAATTGGCTCGGCAAGTGGCTAGAGCGCCAGCCACATACACCAGAGCTGGCGGGTTCAAATCCAGCCCGGGCCTGTCAAACAACAATGACAACTACAACCAAAAAAAGCCAGGCGTTGTGGTGGGTACCTGTAGTCCCAGGTACTTGGGAGGCTGAGGTAAGAGAATCGTTTAAGTCCAAGAGTTGGAGATTGCTGTGAGCTGTGACACCACAGCGCTCTACCTAGGGCAACAGCTTGAGACTCTGTCTCAAAAAAAAAAAAAATTTAAAAACTGTCCAGCTGTGGGAGGGCACCTATAGTTTTAGCAACTTGAAAGAGGAAGGAGAATCGCCTAAGCTCGGGAGTTTGATGTTACAGTGAGCTACAATTGCACCACTGTACTCCAGCATGAGCCAGAGAGTAAGACCCTATCTCTAAAAAATAAATAAGTAATTATAAAGTAAGCTATAAAATCTCTGCCCTGAAAGAGTTTAGAATCCAGTGGACAAGTCACTGATGGGACGAGAAACTGCCACTGCAAAGCAAAGTGACCACATACGGGATCTCGTGCTTTGAACTCAAGGGCTAAAGGGACGCAGGGTGAGGAGTGACCAGAGCCAGAGTGAGAGATGACAAAATTCAAGTCTTCCAGTTCCACCAGGCTGTCGATGTGAGCCCCTCTCCCTGCAGTCGCCACACAGCGCAGTTAACAAGGCGTAGGGAAGTGGAGCCGACTTAGCTAAGACTATGGTTGACAAAAAAAGAATATGGATAGAAGAAGGTACAAAGTGGTCACTTTTGATATATGGGTGGGAGCTATTACATTTTTAAATAAAACTGAACATTTCCTTTTCTATTTCTTCTCTTTAAAAAAAAAAAAATGCCCAACAAGCAGAAAGACATCTAGTTTTCCAGATCCCCGGAGTCCTGGTCTCTACACCACGTGGACGTTCTCCACCTCCTCTATGTCCTCCCAAGGCAGCATTTTGGGAGGTGATCCCCGGCAAAGCCATCCCTTCAAATCCGTCTTTGTGCCCACTGCCATCGTCAGTCCCATGAGGAGCACAGCCAGCCTGGCCACTGTGGGACAAGGGTCTCTTCGGAAAGGGCGGGGCAGCATGAGAAAGAGTAAGTGGTGGCAGAGAGGTACGTGCCTAGAGCTGAGTGAAGGGGGGATAGCCCAGAGTACTTTTTATAAAAACAGGATCTTGGCTTTAACTTGAGCCTCTGCAAAGGGTGCTTCACAGTTCCCAAATGATGACTTGTTTCATTGAATGAAGCTAGGCTGACTCAAGGTCACTGCCTTGGGTCAGTCATACCTTCAGGTTGAATGACTAAGGTGATAGCAGCCCTGAGTGCCAACACATAATTAGAACACAGCCAATATGGAAGCTGGCTCTGAAGGCAGAATGACAAAGCATTGTCGGGTCAGTGCCTCTCAAACTGTGTTCCAGAGAGCCCTTCAGGGGGATACCACAAGAGAAACAGGGAAGATGGGGTGAGCGGGCAGAGGGTGGAAGGAGGAAATGAGGATTAAGGGAGCAATTCCCACTATGTTATCTAAGTAATAAATGCATAGACTAAAAAGAAAAAAAATATATCACACAAAGTATATAGAAGCAAGTTTCCTTCTATTCTTAACCCCTAGGTTCAAGTTCTCTTTCCTAGATAAATAGGTAGAGAAATAGATACTGCACTATTCTGCACGCACCTTGCTTTTATTTTTACCTATATAATATCCGCATTGCACACATGCCAATACATAAGTCACTACAAAAGTTTTGAGACAGACGGTGTCATTGTCCATTATTTCACTTTCAAGAAACACAATCCAGTGTCCCTTCCAATTCACCTGCGCAAGTTTCAGCTTGCTCAGCTTAGGGATGTTGCTGGGAGGGCTTTATTTTTATTCATCCATGTGGACTTTATATTTCTTAACTATTTTTTGCCTTCTTTCCTATTTTTTTTATTGTTGGAAATTCATTGAGGGTACACAGAACCAGGTTACACTGATTGCTTTTGTTGGATAGGGACCCTCTTATAATTGCATCCCACCCCTAAAAGGTGTACCCCACCCCTTGTGCTCCCACCCCCTCCCTCCTTCCCTTTCTCAGCTCTCCCCATCCCCTAACCCCACCATGTACTAGGACTTTAATTGTCCTCATATAAGAATTGAGTACATAGGATTCTTGTTTCTCCATTCTTGTAATGCTTTACTAAGAATAATGTGTTCCACATCCATCCAGGTTAATACAAAAGATGTAAAGTCTCCATCTTCTTCAGTGGCTGAATGGTATTCCGTGGTATACATATACCACAGCTTGTTAATCCATTCCTGGATGGGTGGGCATTTAGGCTCTTTTCCACATTTGACTATAAACTGAGCTGCAATAAACAGTCTAGTGCAGGCCCAACGCCTGTGACTCAAGTGGCTAAGGCGCCAGCCACATACACCTGAGCTGGCAGGTTGGAATCCAGCCTGGCCCGCCAAACAACAATGATGGCTGCAACCAAAAAATAGCCAGGTCTTATGGCGGGCGCCTGTAGTCCCAGCTACTGGGAGACAGAGGCAGGAGAATTGCTTGAGCCCAGGAGTTGGAGGTTGCTGTGAGGTGTGATGTCACAGCACTGTACCCAGGGTGACAGCTTGAGGCTCTGTCTCAAAAAAAAAAAAAAAACAGTCTAGTGCAAATGTCCTTGTGGTAAAAGGATTTTTTTTTCTTTTGGGCAGATACTCAGTAACGGGATTGCAGGATCAAATGGGAGGTCTAGCTTGAGTTCTTTGAGGGTTCTCCATACTTCCTTCCAAAAAAGGTTGTATTAGTTTGCAGTCCCACCAGCAGCATAAAAGGGTTCCCTCCTCTCCATATCCACTCTACCATCTGCAGTCTTGAGACTTTGTGATGTGGGCCATTCTCACTGGGGTTAGATGATATCTCAGGGTGGTTTTGATTTGCATTTCTCTAATAATTAGGGATGCTGAGCATTTTTTCGTATGTTTGTTAGCCATTCATCTGTCTTCTTTAGAGAAGGTTCTATTCATTTCTCTTGCCCAGTGACCTAAGAGATTTTTGGCTCTTTCTATGCTTGTTAATTTGAGTTCTCTATAGATCCTACTTATCAAGCTTTTGTCTGATTCAAAACATGCAAAGATCCTTTCCCAGTGTGTAGGTTGTCTATTTGCTTTGTTTGTTGTCGCCTTAGCTGTACAGAAGCTTTTCAGTTTCATTAAGTCCCATTTGTTTATTTTTATTGTTGTTGAAATTGCCATGGAAGTCCTCCTCATAAAGTCCTTCCCCAGGCCAATAGCTTCCAGTGTTTTTGCCACACTTTTTTTGAGGATTTTAGTTATTTCATGCCTATCCAATACAAGGTGCTAGAAGAACTGGCTATCCTCATGTAAAAGAGGGAAATTGAACCCGTACCTTTCTCCACTCACAAAAATTGATTCCCACTGGATAAAAGACCTAAATCTAAGACACAAAACAATTAAAATCCACATTTCTTAACTTTTATGTATCTCAAAACTTTCATTATCCGCATATGTACAGATTCTTCATCTTAAGAACCCTGCACTTACCTCTTCACATATGGAAATTCTACATAAGATTTCATTAACTTTTATAGTCCTATTTTATTAGGATTATCATTACTACTATAACTAAACATATCATCTTTGCTCCATCCAGAGCGTGAACTTACTTAGGATTGAAAGGTCCACACTCAGTCTGGGCCACCAGAACTGCCGAGAACTGCATCCCCTGGGCCGTTGCTCACACTTTAATACCTCCCTCTCTGCCTTGCATAGACCTTCACTGGCTTGGAGCCTGACTTCTTGCATTGTATGCACGTGTAGTAAGAAAGCATTGGAAATGAGGAATTGACAAGATAAATAGATAAGGCATAAAACCAATTTTTCACATGTTTCTAAGCACCTAAGGGTGCGTGTGCCCTGTGCTGCTTGATGCCCCAAGTCCAGAGGAGATCTCTTTCTCCCTTTTCCCAAGGTGAGGCGGGTCAGGCTATCAATCTCCCCAAAGAGAAGAGAAATGACAGGAGAATTGACTGTGTGCACCTCACAGGGCTGTCAGTGGAAAAATAAATGTCCCAATTGAAAGGTCAAACTTGTTTAAATGGTGAGGGGCGTTTGCAGCAGCTGAGGACACCAGCTGTGTTTAGTGTGGGTTCTGCTATTCACGTGCATATCTGGCTTGATGAAGAGTCACATTGCAGATGTGGCCTTGGCTCCAGCCCTCTGTGCTAGACACAAATGCCTCTGATTCAAACATGTGTCCATGAAGTGTCACAAAGGACCAACATCTCTGCCTGCAACATAACCCGCAGCTCTCTAAATGCCGGCAGACCCTTGTGGAGAAATGGCCCAAAGTGTTTCTCAGGGGTGTCTTCCCTAGGGCCCCCCCCCCAGAATCCAGTGAACTCTCGATTTTCCCAGGACATATGTCCAAGGGATGGGAATCTCCTGTCTTCCAGAGAATTTGAGGAGAAAGATGGCTTCCTTTTACTGAGGAGGACCATTCTTATTTATTTATTAATTTATTTAGACAGAGTCTTACTGTGTTGCCCTGGGTAGACTGCCATGGCATCACAGCTCTACAACAACCTCAAACTCTTGGGCTCAAGTGATCCTCTTGCCTTCAGCCTCCCAAGGAGCTGTGACTACAGGTGCCCACCACAACACCTGGCTATTTTTAGAGATGAGGTTTCACTCTGGCCTTGAACCAGTAAGCTCAGACAATCCACCCACCTCTGCCTCCCAGAGTGCTAAGATTACAGGTGTGAGCCATCATGCCCAACCCATTTCAATTTTTTAAAAAAGAAGAAAACACATCAGCCCAGGTATGGATTAACGAGCTGTGGTATATGTACATCATGGAATACTATTCAGCTATTTAAAAAAAAATGGAGACTGTACAACCTTTGTAAAGTCTGGATGGAAGTGGAACATATTCTTAGTAAAGCATCACAAGAATGGACAAGCATGAATCCTATGTACTCAATTTTGATATGAGAACAATTAATAACAGTTAATGATATGGTGAATGACAGTTCAGGGGGGTGGGGGAAGGGGAGAGAGAAAGAAGGAGGGAGGGGTGGGGCAAAGGAAGAACAGAGAGAGGGAAGGAGGGGGTGGGGTCTTGGTGTGTGCCACACCTTTTGGGGGCAAAACACGATTGTAAGAGGGACTTTACCTAACAAATGCAATCAGGGTAACCTGGTTTCTTGTACCCTCAATAAATCCCCAACAATAAAAAAAAAAAAAAGAAGAAGAAGAAAATGAATAAGCTCAAGAAGGGGTGAAACGCAACTCTTTGACCATGCAGTTCTAGGATACGCTAGGCTTTCCCCGAAAATAATGATAGTTAAAAAGCATGCGGCATTTATTACATTCCAGGCACTATCCTGAAAGTTTGCACACAGCATAAAAATGTAATCCTCCCAGAAGCCTTACAGGATACTGTTACTGTCTCCAGTTTACAAACGATGGAACTCAGGGAGATGAGGTGACATACTGGTCCCCGGCTCCCCAGGAGGATTCCAGATCCTAGGTCTGATTCCAGAACTATGTCATGAGACTTTACAAAGCTCATCCACACAGCCCTAACTCTGGAATAAATAACCTATCCAAATTTGCTTTCCTAACACAGTTATTTTCATTCACCCATCCCCCTGAAGCCCATGACAAAAAAGAGACCCCTCCACCAGCTGCCTAAAGCTTCTGTTAGAATTTCCTTCAGCAAGTAGCTGCTCAGAGTTCTCCTGTCCTTCCCTCTCTCTCCCCCTCCCTCTCTGTTGCCCTTCTGAGCTGTTGCTCCCCTGTGTTTCCCACTTCTGCTCTCTATCTCCTTCATCCCTCACTCTGTCTTTTGTTTCCTATTTGTTCTGCTTGCTTCTATGTCTGGTTCATTGTGTGTGAGAGAAAGAGAGAGGGAGAGAGAGGCAAATGGAACCGATATTCCTTCTGTCAGCCCCACACATACACAGCATTCAGCTAGATAGCTATTTGCTGCCAGCATCAGCAAACAGCACTAAAAAAAGAATAAGGTCACCTTTGAAAGACCCCGAGAGAATGGAGTGCAGTCGGATTAGGAAAGCACTTACCTATTCCGGGATGTGAGGACGGCGTGATTGCCCAGCCCCACCCGGCCTGCTGTCAGCCGCCCTGGTCGCTGATGTCTCTGTCATCTCATTCCCCAGATGGATCCCTGCAGAGACCCATCCAGTCCGAGGTCCCCACCCTTGTGTTGGGCTCCCTCAGACGCAGCCCCACCGTGGTCGTGCGGCCTCAGCAGTTCCAGTTCTACCAGCCACACGCGATCCCCACTTCCCCCTCGGCAGGGGCAGTGGAGATGGGCCCCAAGCCTGCCCCCATGGGGGAGCCTGCCCTCACAGGCATCAGCAGGGGCAGTGACACGAGGATCCACTCGGTGGCCAGCTCCCTCATCATGGAAGGCAAGGAGATTCCCATCAAGAGCGAGCCTTTGCCAAAACCACCCGCGTCCGCACCACCATCGATCCTGGTAAAACCAGAAAACTCAAGAAATGGAACAGAAAAGGTAAAAAGGGAGTGACGCTGGGAGCCTGGCTCTATAGACCCCCAGTTTTACACCATGTCTCAGCTCCTGAGATTTCAGTGTAGGTGGACAAGGACCAAAATTGCATCTCCCAGGGCATCCTCACACCCAGCAAACACCCCCACATGTCCTCCTACCACGGACACCCTCACTAGACATGGTACCAGTTCTCCTTCATGCATCCTAAATATTTTATACATACTTCTTTTGAGACCCAGAGCAGTTTGGGAAAGACATGGCTTTAGCATCAGATAAATCTTCTTTTTTTGGTAGGTTTTTTTTTTTTTTTTTTTTTGGCTGAGGCTGGGTTTGAACCTGCCACCTCTGGCATATGGGGCCAGGGCCCTACTCCTTTGAGCCACAGGCACTGCCCAATCAGATAAATCTTGATTTGAATTTCTGCTCATTAGCTGGGTGACTTTAGCCAAAATATTTCACCCTCTGGGATTCTTTCTTTGCCTAGTCTGTAGAATGGAGGTAAGAATAGCAATAGCCACACAGGATTGGAGTAGAGATTAAATGAGATAAGATACGGGACATGCTTACATAGGGCTTGGTAGGTAATTATTTATTGTATAAAAGAAGCAACTGAGACAAAAGAATTTAAGTGACATCGAGTTCACATTGAATAATGACTCCAACAACCAACTTATTGTAATCTCTTTGGCCCAGAGATCAGATTTGTTTACTTCTAATCCAGGACTTTCCCACTAGAAAGCCTAAGAGTTTTTGTATGGTCTTTATGATATCCATCCTCATTTTAATATGAGGAAATGGAGGTTAGGGAATTAAAGAACATTACCCTGTGCCACATAGCTGACATGCATCTGGAGTAAAATTCAGATCTGATACAAAAACTTACACTTCTGGCTCGGCACCTGTGGCTCAATCGGCTAAGGCGCCAGCCATGTACACCTAAGGTGGCAGGTTTGAATCCCCAGCCTGGGCCCGCCAAAACAACAATAATAGCCGCAACCAAAAAATGGCCGGTCGTTGTGGCGGCGCCTGTGGTCCTAGCTACTTGGGAGGCAGAGGCAGGAGACTCGCGTGAGCCCCGGAGTGGGAGGTTGCTATGAGCTGTGTTGCATGGCACTCTACCCAGGGGGATAGCTTGAGGCTCCGTCTCAAAAAAAAAAAAAAGATGCTGCCTGTTTGTTGGGAGAGTTAACATTTTATATTTTCTATTCTATTCTTTGAGACAGTCTCACTTTGTCATCCTGGGTAGAGTGCCATGGCATCATATCTCACAGCAACCTCAAGCTCTTGGGTTTAAGTGATT
>CAUYQV010060475.1:0-18201 GCA_963574575.1 Galagoides demidoff
CCAAAGAATAAAATAATACTATAAATAATTTTTTTCTTTTGGCCAGGGCTGGGTTTGAACCCACCACCTTCAGCATATGGGGCTGTCACCTTACTCCTTTGAGCCACAGGCACCATCCTATACATAATTTTTTAATGTATTATATTTGTAAATTGTACTTATGTTGAAATTTTAAAAATGTATATTACAACACTATTTTTGCATTCTATGAAAATTTTTGTTGCTCCATATAGACCAAATTTTTAATTAAGAACCTCCCCCACAACCCGTCAATGGTGTCCCGCTTTACCAATGTTAAAATCTGGTCACCTTAATCAGGTCAAAATCAGGAAGTCATTCACTCCAGCAAAGGCACCAAATAGATTGGTCAGAAAATAAAACAGGTCACTGAATGCTTAGAGAAGTGTGAAGAGCCGGCTGGAGATGCAGCTCCTTGAACTTTAAGACGGAAGGTGCTCCAGAATGATAATTGGAGTAGTAGACAGAATTCTGCAGAGCCTTATATTCAATTATTCATTTGACAAATGTTTAAATACTTGCTATACACTAGGCACTGCACTGGACACTAAAGGTTGAACAGTCAACAAAACAGATCAAAATCTCTGCCTTCAAGCTGCTTACACCCTAAATAGAGAGACTAAAAATAATCATCTTAAGTGAGCAAATTACATAGCATGTTAGAAGGTGATAGAAAGTCAAGTAAAGATGTGGTAGCCAGCCTCTAAGACAACTCCCCTGAGTGATCCCTCCTCCTGGAAATATTATTGAAACTACAAGGGGATTTTGGATTAGGTCTAGATACTTATTGCACAAAGATTCAATTATTGAGACAAGCAGGATTGCCAGGGAAGAAAGGACTTTTTTATTAGGAAGGACATCTTGTAGGGAGAATGGGAAAAGCTGCTTCAAATCCACCTCTTAACTAATTGAAATTTTGGGTCATGTGCCTTGCGACAGGTTGTAGTGTAACTAACAAGGGGCTGTGGGCACTGGGGCTGATGGAAGGGGATAGTGAGTCTTTGCGTCAAAAGTCTTCTGGGGGGGGGCTTCGGTATTCCAACTCCTTTGTCATGCAAAAAAATCCACCATTTCTGGGAAGTATCTTGAAAGTTTAGTTACTTAAGGAAGAGGATTACAAAAAATGTATAGGGGTCATTAAAATTTGTTCATGGAGCTGGTTACAGAAAGAACTTGTATTTTTTCCCGCACTGAATAATAAGGTTGCCCATGAAACCAACAGGATATTATAGAAGTGACAGCATGTGACACCTGATGCTTGATTATAACAGACATCCCATGTTCTTTCTGGCTCTCTAGGATTTCTTGTTCTGGAGGAAACCAGCTGCCATTTCATGAAGCACATCCAAGCATCCCTGGGACAGGTCCATGTGGGGAGGAACCAAGGCCTCCTGCCAACAGCCATGTGAACAAGTCATATTGGCAGTGGATCCTCCAGCCCCAGTCAAGCCTCCAGATAATGGCTGCAACCTGGCTGACATGTGAGAATAACCTGAGAGGAGACCTCCCAGCCAGAATCACCCAGCTGAAGTGCTTACTAATTAATAGCTCACAGAAATTACACAAGATATTAAATGTTTATTGTTGTTCTAAACTACTAAATTTGACGGTGATTTGTTAAGTAGCAACAGTTAACTAATACAAAATAGGAGTTAAGGTGGTGGAATGAGGTTATAATTTTAAATAGGGTGGACAAAGTAAGCCTCACTTAAAAGGTAACATGGGGGCAGAGATTTATAAGAGATCTGTGAGCTAGACATGCAAACATCTCAGGGAAAGCATCTTAGGCAGAGGAAGCAGCCAGTCAAAGGCCTGAGGGGAGAATGTGCTTAGAAGGTTTGAGGAACACCAAGGACAGTGTGCTGGAGCGGAGGGAAGTCAGAGGTAAGGCTGGAGACATGGTGAGGGGAGGGATGGTGCCAACCACGAGAAACAAGAACTGCCTATTCACTTGAGCTGTGCAGAAGTCTTTGTTGACCTCAGCAAAAGTAATTTTGGTGAACTGATGGATGCTTGCTTGGAGTGGATTTACAAGATAGTGGAAGAAAGGAATTAGATGCAGCACCTCTTTCAAGAAGTTTTGCTATTAAGGGAAAAGAGAAGTCAGATGTAGCTTCTGAGAAAAGATTTATTTTTTAGATGGGAGAAATAACAGCATTTGGGCATCATAATGAGAATGATCTAGTGAGTAAATTTGATAAAGAGACAAAAATAATCACAATTTCTAGAGCACTTATCTTGGAGTAGAAGAAAGGGGATGGAATAAAGATGCAAGAGAAAGGCTGGACTTAGTGGAGACAGAGGGCTCTTCTGTGTCAAAGGCAGAAAGGTAGAGTACTGGAACAGGTAGGAGGGGAAGTAGATGTAGTGGTGGTGAGACCAGAGAAAGAAGGTCTAGTCACCTGTCACTGTCCACCCTATATACAGAGACATGGTTTGGGTCCAACTAGCTTTATTATCAGAAGGCCAGTGATTCTGGAGAACAGCAAGAGTAGCCTCTCAATGCTGTTCTGCCTCAGTTACAATTCTAATAACTTTTATAATGAAATGCAGGGAAAGCAACCTAGAAATGTGTAACTTTTATCTGATAGGAAGTAACATCAAAATAGTCTTCTTTCTAATGATGCAAAATGTTTAAACAACAGAAAGGTAATTTTTACTTTACCAAAATATCTAAGAGAATCATCAGAGAAAACATCTTATTATCAAAGTAACCTTTAATCAACCAATATCACAACACCTATTGTCTATGTGTGGCTACTTCCTGAGATAACCACCCTCACAATCCTGGTGAAACCTTAAGGAGATAATCACAGGGGCAGGGTGTGGGGGGAGGAATGTGAGCTTGGTAGATTGGGTTTGCTGCACTGCTTCAGCTTAGCTTCTCAGACTCCCTCTTGTCGGCTGCTTTTCTGGCTTCAGTAAGAGGCTAGGGCTTGTCTGCTTATTTGTCTTTGCTTATTGGAGGAGGTCCAAATTTTTTTTTTAGCAGGATATTGATAAAAACTGTGCATAAAATGAACCTCCAGACACTACATAATAAAGACAAAGAAGAAAGCCCCTGTAGAAGAAAAATACTTCAATATGCCTGTTGTTTAGGAAAAAATAGCAGGGCACATAGAAGAGGGTGTATAGAACTAGAAGAAAATCATGAATTTGACCAGAACACTAGTAATTCTCTCACCAGGCCTAAGGATTTTTATCAGTTCTTTAGCACATCTACTTTATAGTTTGTGTGTGCATTTATGTGTAAGTTAGCCATATGACAAAATGTACAAAGTTCTAATTCCAGAATATGGGCTTGGGCATTCTTCCATCTTCATGAGGTCCCTAGGTAAAAAGATTCTTTCAGGTCTTGTTATAGAGAGATATTTGGATTGGATGAACCTCAGCTGACTTCTGAAGGCTGAATGCAAGGTATCCAAAGTGGTGAGAACCAGGCAAAAGCAGAGAACACCCTGAGGCTTTACCAGAAGGGCAGACCATATTCTATATTGTTACTCAGTGTCATTCAAAAACACCCCTCCATTTATACCCCAACAGTGTTTCTGAATTGGGTTGGTACACTTGCCTATCCCTTTCCCTCAAGTAAAATGTTTCAGCATGGGACTTTAAAAGATATTCCTCTTACTAGCTACAATTATTAAAATGGGAAATCATTAGCTCCAACTAGTCCTGTCTCTCTCCTGAGCGTCATTAGGCCTGTACTCGAACAGAGCCAGTGGCAGCCCACCTTGAATATTCTGACATGCTTTGATATGCTTGAGCTCCCTACACAGGCTGGCTGGCTTAGTTCCTTGACCCTAGACCCTGCCTGCATCCTCTTTGTTCCATATACTGAGGACGGGAGGATAATTCTGTTTTTTGTTAAGACCTACCTAGGAAAAGCCAAGCAGCCTGCTGATTTTCTCTAAACACTATTAGTTATTTTCAAGTCTCCTTAGGTGGTACTGGGGGAGGATGGCAGAGAAAGGGGCGGAGGGAGTATGTGACTCATGTTTGAGAATTGTTCTACAATAAAGTGATTTTTAAAAAATTAGATTCCTTCTATATGTGATTTTCATTCAATCAAACACATAGCTTCTCTTTATTTAAGAAAAAAACTCCTTATTGTGCTAACATTGTGCATTACCAGGCCTTCAAATTAAATTGTAATAGAATTGAAAAAAATAGGGCTATTAAAATATTTGACTAAAGTTAAGTGAGGAGAAAAAAAGTCATTCCAGCTTCCTCCTACATCCTCAATCCTCATCCTATCCCCCAATTTGCTTCTTGAGCCTCCCCCCACCCCCCACCTCAGCCAGTTTTGGAGAATGGTATGAGGGACCTTGGGAACAGACCCTGCCGTGGCTTTAATTGACTGCCATATGGACCCTCAGATAAGTGTGGAGTTTACCCTCCCTCCTGCTCTGCTTCTTTTTTCATGGCATTCTAATCATGCGGTCCATATGTACTGAGTTCCTACTATGTCCAAAGCACTACGATCTGTAATTTGAGGGAAAGAGGCTTAAAGAATTGAAAGATATAGTCACCTTATAAAGAAAAATTGTATATGCTGAGGTGAAAGGATGGCTTGAACCAGGAGTTCAAGAGCAGCCTAGGTAACATAATGAGACCCTGTCTCAAAAAAGAAAAGAAAAGAAAAATCATGTCTAAAATAAGTAGAGTGCTGGATTTAATAAATCTATAAATATAAAATATCATGTTAAAAGGGGAGGGGAAGAGAGAGAGATGGAAGACACTAAGATATATTATATGCCTCCTATTTGCCAGGTGCTATGCTAGAAGATTTATGTAAAATTTGTCATTTACTCTTCACACAACACCATGACATAGATAACAAACCCCTTTTATATTTGGTGAAAATAGGCTTGGAAAGGACAAGGAACTTACCCCAAATCATACAGACTGCAAGGAAGGAACAATTTCTAGGAAGCAGAAGTTAGAGCAACCCAAGCTGAGGGTAGGAGTCCCTAGAGGAGCCAGGCCTTGGTAGTGGAAGACTGGCTTGGCAGGACTTGGGAACAAAGTCAAAAAGTCACTTTACCCTCGTGCAATGGGTCCTGCACTTATAAGGAAACAGAACGGCTAGAATCGGGACTTGTCAGGAAGAAGACCCTTAAACTTACTGGCATCCAACAATTACTAAAATCTTCTAGACCAAAATCGTAGTGACCTGGCCCCTGAAGAACTGCTTTTATTGAGCTGGGCTTTGCTGTGGTCAGCTCTAATGAGCTCCATTCCTATGCCTACCTTAAGAATTATTGCTGAGGGCCCTCTTCATTACATTACACAAAATTTTATTTATGACACGCTTTGAGAGAATCTTCCTGGCTTTAGTATCAGGAACAGGGTATAATGCTGTTTTTTAACTCACAGTCCCTATGACATGGGCACTTAATGAGCTCCCCTCTTCTTACCTCATCTCCAGTGAGCTTGGCAACAGTTGGTGGCCCAGCAGTAACCAAGAGTTGGGATTCTTAAAGATACATTATTTGTATCTCCTTTATTCCTCACTCATTTCTCCTTTCTTTTGTTCATCTACCTTTAATTTAATCTTAATCAACTGTATCACTATAAGAACCCTAAATCTTTTTCCAGAATAGGGAAGAGAAAGAGGAAGTAAGAATGACAGAGCGGGTAAGGAAGATCAGAGACTACTAAAAGACCAAAAGAACTACGAAGGCTAAGTCAGAAAGGATGGCCAATTCTTCATAAGCACAAGGTAATGAATAAGATGAAGCAAAACAAACTTCAAGAAAACCAAATCAGAACTAGCCAATTGCAGGAGCTATAAAGCAAGTTGTGATGTTAGGAGGAGCAAGGCACTGTATGAACCATGAGCAAGAGAAAAGCAGGAAAATAAAGGGGGAAAATTTCTGTGTTGCTATTTGTTACTCGGAATGATTCGGAAATGCTAGTTCACTAATATTACCCTAGGATTGATATTCTGCTTCTGACAGGTTCAGTAATCTTGTTAGACCTATGATATTAAAATACATATATTTATGTAGCCTGGAAGTGCTCCAAATCTTTCGCCTTCTAATATTCCATTCCAATAGCTTGAGCCCCTATCCACATGGCTGCAGGATGTCCAAATTTTTATCAGATTTCTCACATACTTCCAGTGGTTCCTGAGAAAAGCTCACCTTTCCATAAGTCCTATCTCACCCCAGAACACTGAGTGCCAAACTCTTGCTTTTACCTCTTATCATCTTCTTACTCCACTCTCCAGGAATAGCAGCTCTAGCAGCTCATTCCACATGCTGTGGCTTAAGTGTACACATACCCACAGTCCTTAGCTTCCCAAACGTGGCTAACACTAGTCCAAGTGTGTCATAATGCCTTTGGAAGAGGGACATACAACTGAGAGCAGCTGACAAATGCTGGTACATCACCATGCCCAGAATTTAGGCTCCACTTTCATCAGACCCAAAGGTCTCCCCTTTTTTCCAGTCCAGAACCCACCTCATTTCTCTACCTCTGTAGATGGGAACACCTACGATATTCCATCTTCTTATAGGGTACATTGTGGTCTCTATTTTGTGACAAAAATGGCCTACTCTAAACTAAATCAAACCAGTGGCACAATGACCACGTAGTCTATGTCCTCTCCAGTCTGCTCTCTGGTGTGCAGTAGAGACAACTAGGCCTGTGAATCACACCTGCCATTACTTAGCCTCCTGCTCTTGGCATGAAAATGCTCAAGAAAAAAACCCTGTGCCTTTTACACACATCCAATTTTGAAAATGTTGGAGCTCAAATCTGGATGTAGAAAAAAAAGTCCTAATTCTGCAGGTAGCAAGGTCACACTCCAGATAATAAATCCAAATATAACACTTAATGTGTCTGAAGTAAATGTCCCTCAGGATACTGAATGAACACTTACCTTACATCTGTCTGACCAAAGAGATACTAAGAGTAAGGGAAGGGTCTGGTCTTCTCAAAAACATACTCCAGCTGTCCCACCCAAGAGTGCAGAGGCTGCTTGCAGGCTCCTAGTTGACAGCTTTCCAATTACATTCGTGCTGAGATCTACTCTCTCCTTGTCAACCTATTAATTACCCCTTTATCACTCCTTCATTATATGTGTTTTTGATGCTGGTTCTAACATCCTTCAAGGAAGTAAAAAATCTTACATACAAAACTTCAATACATAAAAATGCTCAAACCAGCTGATAAGCTAAATAATTATTGTCATCATAGCATTGCAGTGATATTGTGCATATCAGAGTGATACTGTGACATTTTGAAATATGTGTTTTTTCAATAAAAATTTGATTATTTTAGTTTAAGGTTGCATCTCCATATATGGTTGGCTTGAATATGAGAATAAGTATTTTTAAACTTAATAATAGATAGCAACTGAGTAACAAATCAATTCCCAAGTGAGTGAGTCACTCCAGATATCTTAAAGACTAAAATAATCATGTGAGTTTAATTGACATAAGTCAGCCTTCTTAAGCTTGGATGCTCCTGAGGGAATGATAAAATGGATGCTTTGAAGCTGAAGACCAATCCTCCATTCATGATGAATTCCCAAAGTGGGCTGAGGAGAGCTTCAGGCTCCCAACCCAACCAGGATTAAGGGCAAAGAAGTCAGGAAGATACAACCAGGTCTTCTCAGCAAGACAGAGGTTTCCAGTCTCCATCTTATACAGCTGTATCAGCATTATGATTAGCATCTCATATCCCAGAGGATCACCCAGGCAATATACAGCAAGATACATGTGTGTGTGCATGTGTGAATATACAAACATGCATATATATATATACCCACACACATATATACAGTTTTTAAAATTCCTTTTAAAAAATTTTTTTTCAACTTTATTTCCCCATAGATTTTTCTTTTTTTCTTCTTTTTTTCTCATGTAATTATAATTTTTCATTGTTTCCTTCTTTAATAATAAGGGCTTCATTTTTGCTAGTTTTTCTGCCCATTATTATTCCCCAATTTTATCCTTTAAGGGTTTTGTTTTATTTTTATTTAAAGTATTTTTGTTTTTCTTCTCTATTTTGTAGAGGTGGGATCATGTGTCTGCTTAGGCTGGCAAAGAGCTCCTGACCTCAAGGAACCCACCCAACCCAGACCCCCAGAGGTTGGAATTTGTGTGTGTGCCAAAGTACCCTACTGTACACAACTATTACTCCTCTCTCTCTTTCTATTCCTCTCTTCCTCTTGTCAATCTCCCCTTTTATTCTCCCCCTTTTCCTTCTTGTTTCTCTTTTCTTATCTTTTATCCCTTCTTGTTCTTTACTCTTCCTTTTAGTCCTATGCTAAAAGGACACTTCAACATCTTAGATAAGAGGCACAATAACTTAAAAAGCAGGAGGAAATTAAAGGAAAAAGTAGGTGAAGGAAACAGACAAGAAAACATGAGGAAGAAACAGTAGAAAAATCCTGGCAACATGAAAACAGAACAGAGCCCCCCACCCCCACCCCAAGGGATTATGAGGCAGAGGATTCTACCTATAAAGAAATGTTAGAAATGACAGAAAGTGAATGTAAAATATGAATCATAAAAACAATGAAGGAAATTGCTGAGAAAGTGGAAAATAACCAAAAGGAAATTCAAAAACAGAATCAAATCAGAGATGAATGAAATGAAGAATATAGAAAGGATATAGCAGAGCTTAAGGAACTGAAGCAATCAGGCAACTTAAAGGTGTAGTAGAAAGTAACAATAACAAACTAGACCATGAAGAAGAAAGAATCTCAGAGGTAGAATATAAAGGTCTTGAGCTAATACAGGTTGTTAAAGAGACATAAAAAAAGAAAGAGAAAGCAGAATGTTCACTGACAGAATCATGGGACTTCATGAAGCATTCAACCATACAAGTTATAGGTATCCCAGAAGGGGAAGAAGAATACCCCAAAGGAATTGAGCCCTACTAAAGGATATCATAAATGAAAATTCCCAAAGTATTACCAAAGATTCTGACACACTCCTTTCAGAGGGATATCAAACCCCAGGTCATCTTAATTCAAACAGAGCTTCTCTAAAACACATTGTTATGAACCTCCAAAATCAAGATGAAAGAAAAGATTCTGTAAGCAGCCAGGAGTAAGCACCAACTGACCTACAGGGGCAAATCCATTAGGGTGACAGAGGACTTCTCAAATGAAACTTTTCAAGCCAGAAGACAATAGTCACCTACCTTTAACCTATTTAAATAAAACAATTTTCAGCCCAGAATTCTATATCCTGCTAAGCTAAGCTTTAAAAATGATGTAGAAATAAAATCTTTAACTGATATGCAAACATTTAGGAAGTTTGCCACAATAAGACCAACTCTACAGGAAATTCTACACAATGACTATCATAATGGACCACCAACAAACTAAACAACCAGAAACTAAAGGACAAAAGCTAGCTTTCACAATGATGCAAAAGATAAAACTAAGCAATGGACTTTCACAAAATAAGATGAACAGAACTCCACCACACTTATCAATTATCTCAATAAATGTTAATGGTTTGAATTTCCCACTGAAGAGGCATATGCTGGCTGATTGGTTAAAAAAAAACACAAGTCATCTGTATGCTGCCTCAAAGGGTTAAGGGATGGAAAACAATTTTTCAGGCAAATGGGAATCTGAAGAAAGGTGGAGTTACAATCTTATTTTCAGATACAAGTGGATTGAAAGCAATTAAAGTCAAAAAAGACAAAGATGGACACTTCATGTTGGTCAAGGGACCAATACAACAAGAAGACATTTCTGTCAAAGCCGAGATGCTAGGTCACCAGCCCTGTCCATGAAACTGCCAGGATGCAGAACACTGTACAAACTTGATTGGGGTATGGCTCCCCATAGGCGCTGGGAAGCCTGTTGTCTCAATCAGGTTAGAAGTGCCAGAGTGCCTCAAAGGTACAGCAGTCAGTCTTAGTAGGAGCCTTGACTAGCTTCTCCTGTGGCTATTTATAGAAGTGATTCAGTGGCTATTTACACCATAGGTGTGGAGACTGCCAAGCAATGATGTACATGCTTTCATGCTCTTTAATGAGAGACCAATCCCTTCCCTATTCCCTTATTACCAAGGTGTTTCTTTTCAGGTGTCTCCTATACATTTCAATTCTAAATATTTTTGCACTCAACTTAAATGTTCCCAGATTTATGAAACAGACCTTAATTAGTCTGAGTAATATTATATCCTATAACACCATAATATCAGGGGACTTTAGGGCAGCGCCTGTGGCTCAAAGGAGTAAGGTGCCAGCCCCATATACTGGAGGTGGCAGATTTAAACCCAGCCCCAGCCAAAAACCACGAAAAAAAAAAAAATCAGGGGACTTTATTGCTCCTCTTACAGAGATGGACAGATACTATAAACAGAAACTAAACAAAGATAGAAGGGACTTAAATGTGATCCTAGAACAAATGTGCTTAATAGACATATACAGACCACTCCAGCTCAAAGCTAAAGAATATACATTCTTCTCATTGGCCCATGGAACATTCTACAAAATAGATCATACACTAGGACACAAACCAAACTTCAACAAAATAAAGAGAATTGAAATTATAACTTGTATTGTCTCACACCACAAGGCAATAAAGGTGGAGCTCAACTGCAAGAAAAGTTTTCATCCACACACAAAGGCATGAAAACTAAACAACCTTATACTGAATGACAGTTGGGTCAAGGAAGAGATAAAAAAGGAAATCATTAACTTCCTTGAGCATAACAACGATGAAGACACAAGCTACTAAAACCTGTGAGTCACTGCAAAGGCAGTCCTAAGAATGAAACTTATCACATTAGATGCCTACATCTGAAAAACAGAAATAGAGGATATCAACAGTCTAATGAATTGTCTTAAAGAATGGAAAACGAAGAGAAATCCAATCCCAAACCTAGGAGAAGAAAAGAAATAACCAAAATTAAAACATAAATAAATGAAATTGAAAGTAAAAGAATCATTCAGAAAATTTATGAAACAAAAAGTTGGTTGTAGAAAAGTAAATTCTTTAATAACTTCAATAAGAAAAAAATTGATGTAATAACCTCAATCAGAAATGAAAAGGGGGAAATAAGAACTGATACCACAGAGATACAAGAGATTATCTCTGACTACTACAAAAAACTCTATGCCTAGAAATTTGACAATGTGGAGGAAATAGACCAATACCTGGAATCACACCATCTTTCTAGACTTAACCAGGAAGAAATAGATCTCTTGAACAAACCAATATCAAGCACTGAGATTGTAGAAACAATAAAAAAATCTTCCAACAACAACAAAAACTTGGAACCAGATGGCTTCACATCAGAATTCTAGCATACCTTTGAAGATGAGCTTGTACCTATACTCCAGAGCCTATTCCAAAACATTGAGAAGGAAGGAACCTTCCCCAACACATTCTATGAGGCAAACGTCACCTTGATTCAAAAACCAGGAAAGGACCCGACTAAAAAGGAGATCTGCAGACCAATATCACTAATAAATATGGACACAAAAATACTCAACAAAATTTTAGCTAATAGATTGCAGCTGCACATTGAAAAAATTACATATCACAATCAAGTAGGCTTCATCCAAGGTATGCAAGGCTGGTTTAACATATGCAAATCCATAAATGTAATGCACCATATCAATAGAAGCAAAAACAAAGACCAGATGATCCTCTCAATAGATGCAGAAAAAGCATTTGACAAAATTCAGCATTCTTTTCTAAGCAGACCACTTAAGAAAATAGGCATAGGTGGCACATTTCTTGACCATATTGAAGCCATCTATGACAAACTCACAGCTAACATTATACTAAATGGAGTAAAACTGAAAGTTTTTCCACTTAGAACTGGAACCAGGCAAGGATGTCCACTATTGCCATTATTATTCAACATTGTGCTGGACATTCTAGGCAATACAGTCAGTCAAAAGAAGGATATAAAGGGCATCCAAATGGGGGAAAGGAGATCAAACTCTCACTCTTTGCTGATGATATGATCTTATACTTAGAAAACCCCAGAAACTCAACCACAAAACTCCTGGAAGTGATGAGGAAATACAATAACATCTCAGGGTATAAAATCAATGTCCACAAATCAGTAGCCTTTGTATATGCCCCAAACAGCCACGGTGAGAAGCAAATCAAGGATACAATTCCCTTCGCAGTAGCTTCAAAGAAAATGAAATACTTAAGAATATACCTAACAAAAGAGGTAAAAGTTCTTCTCAAAGAGAATTGTGAAACCTTAAGAAAAGAAATTGCAGAAAACACTAACAAATGGAGAACATACCATGCTCTTGGCTAGGAACAATCAACCTTATCAAAATGTCTATTCTACTCAAAGCAATCTACAGATTAAATGCAATCCTCATTAAAATACCAACATCATATTTTGAAGAACTGGAAAAAACAGTACTTCATTTCGTATGGAGCCAGAAAAAAACCTGTATAGCTAAGGCTATTCTTAATAATAAAAACAAAGCTGAAGGCACCATCCTACCAGACTTAATGCTATATTACAAGTCCACAGTAACCAAAACAGCATGGTATTGGCACAAAAATAGAGGCAGACATAGGGAACAGAATAGAAAACCAAGAGATGAAACCAGTCTCTACTTGCCATCTGATCTTTGATAAACCAAACAAAAGCATACACTGGGGAAAAGAATCCCTATTCAACAAATGATGCTGGGAGAACTGGATAACCACACGTAAAAGACTGAAATTCAACCCACACCTTTCACCACTTATAAAAATTGACTCAAGATGGATAAAAGACTTAAATCTAAGGCACAAAACAATAAAAATCTTTGAAGAAAGTGTGGGAAAAACTCTTGACCATGTTGGACTGGGTAAAGATTTTATGACAAAGACTTCAGTGGCCATCACAACAACAAAAATTAACAAGTGGAACTTAATTAAACTGAAAAGCTTCTACATAGCTAAGGATACAACAAATAAAGCAAAAAGACAACCTTCAGAATGGGAAAAGATATTTGCAGGGTATGACAAAGGGTCGATAAATAGAATCTACAGGAAGCTAAAATTAATCAACAAAAAAAAAGAGTAAACAATCCCATCTACCCCTGGGATAGATATGAACAGAGATGAACAGAACCTTCTCTGATGAAAACAGACAAAAGGCTAACAAACATTTGAAAAAATGCTCATTGTCCCTGATCATCAGAGAAATGCAAATCAAAACCACCCTGAGATATCACCTAACTACAGTGAGAATAGCTCACATAATAAAGTCTCAAAGCTACAGAGGCTGGCATGGATGTGGAGAGAAGGGATCACTTTTACACTGTTCATGAGACTGCAAACTAATATAACCTTTTTGGAAGGAGGTATGGAGACTCTTCAAGGAATACAAATTAGACCTCCCATTTGATCCTGCATTCCCATTACTAGGCATCTACCCAGAAGAAAAAAATCATTTTACCATAAGGACATTTGCATCAGACTATTTATTACAGCTCAATTTACTATTACCAAATTGTGGAAACAACCTAAATGCCCACCAACCCAGGATTGGATTAATGATCTGTGGTGTGTGTATACCATGGAATACTATTTAACCATTAAAAAAGATGGAGACTTTACATCTTTTATATTAACCTGGATTGAGTTGGAACACATTCTTCCTAGTAAAGTATCCAAGAATGGAGAAGCAAGACTCCAATATACTCAATTCTAATATGAAGGCAGTAGATGATTTAATATATATCCTCATAAGAGAAAAACTCCAATCAATTCAAGTTGAGTGTCAGGGAAATGAGGGATTGGGGAGAGGTTAGCAGGGAGGGGGATAGGGTTATGGTGTATGGCATACCTCTTGGGGTGCAGGACACAATTGTAAGAGAAACTTTACCCAAGAAATAGAAGCAGTATAACCTAATTTTTTATATCCTCAATAAATCCCAAACAATAAAAAAAATTATTTAAGAAGTCAATCAATAAATGAGAGAACACACACACTTAGAATGATGAACTATAACAGGGGATTATGGTATAAGTAATTTTCTGGTAAAAGGTAAAGAAGAGCACAGACAACTCAATGATAAAAAGATAAACTATTTTTTAAATTGGGATTTGAATAGATACATCACAAAAGAAGATATATGAATGACAAATAAATGTATGAAAAGATACTCAACATCATTAATGCCCTATCTGAAAGCAGCAGCTGCTACTTCACCATAGTCAATTGCAATGTGGAAATGCAAGCTTAGTGCTATAGTATTCTAAGTTTTCCCAAAAAGCTACAGATTCAGTTTTTACCTAAAATCTTTCCTTTTTCAAAGTCAGAATCAAATCCAAAATATTTTTTTAAAATCACATAGGTCAAACAAAGCATATGTGCAGAACTATGGCTTGTCTGTGACTTCCATTTCCATTCTAGAAGGTTTTCTGTCTGGAGAGAGACATGATAGAGGTGAGTTTTGAGAAGATGTTTCTGGCAGCAGTGTGCACAATCTAGGCTGGAAGGGAGAGGTTGAAGCCAGGGAGAACCAGCTGCAAGCCCAAGGAGGAGAGGGACAGCCCAGGGCGAAGGCAGGAAGTAGGGCATGCCCCCATTCATCCCTCCCTCCATAAATGAACAGCACAAGCCCCAAGCAGAGATGGAATCGCTGTACCATCATTTTCCCAAAGAACCCAACACATGCTGTCTCCATTCAAAGACCACTCATCTACTGACATTTGTCTATGCCACTCAGCCCAGATCCCACCCCCTGAGATGCCTGAGGGACCTCAGCCCTTTCTATATGGCACTGATGAGGAAATCTGCCTACCAGTCCCAGAACTGCTATTATTCTGTTACCTTAAGTAAATGGCAGGAGTGTGGAGGCCGCTCCACCTGGATACCAAAGGGCAGTCCTCTGGACAACCAGTCCTTCCTCTCAGATAAAATGAAAGGAGCAGTAAGAAAACATTTGCAAAGCACCTCCCTTCACCCAGCCACGGTTTGCAGAGGGAGGGGGGAGGGTTGCCATATAAATTATTAAGGATACTGACGTGAGCTAAAGGGAGCCATGGAAACTTCATTATTATGCGTGGTGTGTGGTTGTCTTTGGAATATTCTGCCTGCTTGGTTTCTAATTTCCTTTTCTTACATGAGTCTTTCTTCCTCATAAATCCTTGCATCTCAATGTTCTGTTCTTTCCTCTTTTGTATTCTGAACTAGGAGTTCTCACAACCCCTCCATGGTTAATCTACTCCTCCAAACACCGTAGGCTGCAGGTGGTACTGTGCACGGTTACGGCCCCTAAAGGCAGGTGACGCCCTTCTACCTTTACCCTCTGGAGGGCCCACTGCTCCAGGGACCTGTCAAGGAGGGAAGGGGAGAGGGCGCGGGAGGGGCTGCTGAGACAGCGCGGTGGGCAGGGAGTCCTCCCACTACTCCCTCCTCCTCGTCCAGCTGCCCAAAGAAACACTCTCCAACCGTTTTTCTAGAACAAATCAACCAAGCATCAAGGAGCATTTTGTTAATCTGACAGCCGGCTGATCACCGAGGCAGGACTTCCAACCGGCCCCCTCCGCCCCCTAGCAATGGCCCTTATCCCAGAAGAGGCAGCAAGTGCCCTCTAGTGGGCATGAGACGCACCCTGAGAGGAACATTCTCACGCCCTGCCTGAATTGGGTATTCAGAGGGGCTTACAAATGACGCCAAAAAGAAAAAAGAAGGAGGAAATAGAGAAAATAGGCAATTGGAGTCTTCATCTCTAAAAACCAGAGAGAAGGGCTGCCTTCGTATCAGGAGGAGTGGGGGTGTGAGTGTGTGGCGGGCTTCACTAGCCGGCTCTAGGAATCTGTCCCCTGGTACAGAGAGTGCCAGATCTCAATTTGCCCCTGCCCCCTGCTCCTGCTTTTGAAATGTGTTGAAGCAGATACAGCTGTCTAAAGTGGCATCCGTGTATATCTTTGGGTTTCCAGTGCCTAGTATTTAAGTACCTGAACTGAATGTAAATTGCTGTAAGCTTGTTTACTGCAAAATAATAGAAAAATTTCAGGGGATAGTGGTTGGGGACACATTTCAACCATTCTGATTTCTCATACAAACTACCCTGCTCTCCAGAGCTTCTACCAGATATTAAAAGAAGGAGGCTGGCGCTGGACTTAATGTTTCATGCCCTGAGGGTTAACATGGTATAATGGGGAAATCTTGGCTTTTGGAGTCAGACTAAACTGGATTTAAATATGAGCTCTTCCATTAACTAGTTGTGGGATCTGTAGCGGTTTTAAAACTTGCGGACATAGATTTCCTCATCTTTACAATGGAAATATTAGTATCTATGTTAGAATCTATATATATTTTTTAAAAATAATGTAAACCATTCAAGTCATGCATAAGCACGTTTAATAGCGTGGAAATTTTATGATATATTAAGTACCAAAAAAAGGTTATGGAACAATATTCTACAAAGTCACCATTTCATAAAATGGAATAACACCATTTGGGGAGTGTCCCAAGTTTTTTGCATGTTTGTGTCCATTGCTACCACATACACGTAACACCAGGCATCCTCAAACTATGGCCCGCCGAGGACATTTATCTGGCCTGCTGAGTGTTTTTGCTGCCACTGCCTGTCCTGCTTAGCAGACGACCCGTCCCAGGGCCCGCAGTCCAGCCCTGCAAAGGTCTGAGGGACAGTGAACTGGCCCCCTGTTTAAAAAGTTTGAGGACCCCTGTGTAACACCATGTTGGAAACATGTGGGCCTACCTAATACATGGGTCCTGCAATGCCAGCGTTCTAATCTGGCCAGACTGAAGAGAAACTCAGGCACGGAGGGCAGGTGTAACATGCTTCATTCAACTCAAGGGCAACTGGTGAGATAAAATATGTGGGAGGTCCACCCTGGCTCCTGGCAGCCAGGGAGCTAAATTATACATCGCAATCTGCATTCCACAATCTACCCAAGGAACAGGTCCTGTACACCTTTATACCCAGGAGAATAGAAGTGGCAACATGCCAGCTGCACTTGCACAAGCATGACTTCACTGTACACTGCTACCTAGGAGCACAAGGTGCCTTCCCATGGGTGAGAAAGCCTGAGCACTTTTCATTACCCTCAGGTCCCTATCCACTTATGCTGGGTCTGTTAACCACTCCCTCCGTGATCATTATCCCTCCCTCCACCGAGGAATCACTGCATCTTTACCATTACCATTTGTTCACATTTTTCCCAGAAAAAGCAACATCTGAAAAATAGAATAAAATAAAATAAGCACCATCTGAGAGTTCACATTCCTACCCCCACAGTGAAAAATACTGGTGAGCGAATGAAGAGCTGCCTTCCACTTTCAGGTTTATAAACATTGAGCTAAAGGGAATTAATTTAATCTAAGACACAAGAGACTCAGCACTGTCAGAAATTAGTATTTAACCAGTAACTATCTTGTTTATAAAATGATAGGGAAAACGCACTGGAATGGACACTCCATTGGCCTGCTGTACTCTATTGTTAGTAAAAACTGGTTCAACCCTTTGGAAAACTATCTATCAAGAGTCTATAAAACAGCACACCCTGCACATCAATTATTCTACACCTACAAATCTATCTTAAGAAAATAATTTCGAATACATAAGAAATTTTATGCATAAGGATGTTTATCAGAGTATTATTTAAACTAGGGAAAAAAGACTAGAAAAAACAATTGCGCAAGGAGTAAGTATATTATGATACAACCAAAGGTTGGAACAATTACTTAAATTATGGCAAATTGTCCCCCAAAATGGCTGCCAGCATTGTGAGTGATCTTTTTCTTTTTATTTGAATATTCACCTCAATATTTAAGAAGTGAGAATAATTTTGAATTTGTAAAAAATAAAGTTTACTATTTTTTTGATTCAACCAATATTTTATTAAATTACTTATATGGCCAAGCCACTGTGTAAAGTATTGCATGGAATACAGATAAAGGAGATGTAGTCTAGTAAACGCTTGATTTCCGTTCCATTTATTTGTTCCATAATAAGATTTATTGAGCAGCGAGGTACTATGCTAAGTTTTGAAAATTATAACACTTTCCCGTATTGAAAGGGACTTACACTTTCGGCTGTTTCTTTTCTTAGAGTTTCAAGGGCGGTTGGGTGGTGGGAGGGTGACCGGAAAGATCACCTATATATCTGTCTAACAAGGGTACAAGTGAACTTTTCTAGAACTAGAATATAAATGTTTTGATACAATGACTAAGCAAATGACATGAAATTTATGTTAAC
>CAUYQV010060478.1:0-25655 GCA_963574575.1 Galagoides demidoff
CCTTCTTTGTCACTTTGTATAATTTTTTACATGAAAGTCTATTTTATCTGACATAATGATAGCTACTTCTGCCTACTTTTTGTTTCTCTTTTTGTGGAATGTCTTTTTATATCCTTTATTTTCAGTCTATATGTGTCTTTATAGGTTAAATGAGTCTCTGACAGACAGCATAAAATTGGGCCTAATATTTTAATTCATTCAGTGAAGCTGTATCTTTTTTTTTTTGAGATGGAGCCTCAAGCTATCCCCCTGGGTAGAGGGCCCTGGCATCACAGCTCATAGCAACCTCCAACTCCTGGGCTCAAGCGAGTCTCCTGCCTCCGCCTCCCAAGTAGCTGGGACTACAGGCGCCCGCCACAACGCCCGGCCATTTTTTGGTTGCAGCCATCATTGTTTTTTGGCGGGCCGGGCTAGGGATTCGAACCCTCCACCTTAGGTGTACATGGCTGGCGCCTTAGCCGATTGAGCCACAGACGCCAAGCCGAAGCTGTATCTTTTAATTAAAGAATTTAAACCATTTACATTCAAAATAATTATCAGCAAATAAAAACTTCCTTATGACATTTTGTATATTTCTTTCTGAGAGTTTTATATATTCATTGTCTTTTGTTCCTTTTTTATTGCTCATTTTTGAAATTTCGTGGGTTTTATAGTAACATTTGATTTCTTTCTCTTTATCATTTGTGTATCTGTTTTACTGTGAGTTTTATATTTTCATTTGTAAGATGGTCAATATCACCCTTTTTGATCCATATGTAAAACTCCTTCAAGCATTTTTTTTGTAGGGCAACTCTAGGCATGATAATCCTCTTAGTTTTTGCTTATCTGTAAAATACTTTATTTCTGAATGACAGATTTTCTGGATATTTGTATGGTTCACTGGGATTTTTTTTTTTTTCCATTCAGCACTTTGAATATATCACACCTTTCTCTTCTGGCCTATAGGTTTTCTGCTGAGAAATTTACTTTTAGTTTAAAGGAGATTCTCCTATATGTGACTTGAAATTCTCTTCTTAATATTTTTAGAATTCCATCTTTGACTTTTGACACTTTAAGATAAAGTACCTTGAAGAGGATTTATTTTTGTTTAAGTCATTTGTGTATCTTTGATCTTTCTGTATCTGGGTGTTTATGCCTCCAGACTTGAAAGTTTTTTTACTTGTTGTTTTACTCCAATCTCTTTGCTGTCAAAATTTAAATATTTATTTGCTTATATTGTCCCATGTGGTATGTATACCTTCTTTGTTTTTATATTTTATTCTTTTTTCTCTTTGCTAAACTAGATTATTTTTAAATATGTGTCTTTAATTTCAGAATTTTGTTATTCTGCTTAATTTACTCTATTGTTAAAACTTAAAATCATATTTTTATAATTTGTGTTTCTATTCTTATTTAGATATCTATCCCTTTGTTAAATTTCTCATTGAAATCGTGATTTTTTTTTCTGATTTCTTTGAATTGTCTATGATCTCTTGTATCCCGCTGAGCTTTCTTATTATCATTATTTTGAATTCCTTTTCAGTCATTTCACATATGCTCTTTTTAAGGGGTCTATTGCTGAAGAAAATTCTGTTCCTTTGGAGGTTCATATTTGCTGGCTTTTTCCTATTTCCTGGTTTCATTTACACTAATATGTGTGTATCTTATCAAACACTCACCTCTTCCAATTTTATGGTGTAACTTTTGTAAGCAATGTTTTTTTTCTCTAGATGTATATATAGTGTAATTTAGATATGGTGTTGTGGCTTTGGTTCCAGTTGGGTAAAGTACTGCAGTTGCCGTATGAATTCCAAGGCTGTAATAAATGTCAGGAGTGTCTGTTTTTCATTGACTAGGAACAGCCATGCTAGATAGACAAGACTTTGGGTTCCTGAAAGGTACAAGTATGTGGACAGTAGCCTCAATGCTGGAAAGGTAGGTTTTTTAGCAATGGGTATGGCAGGCTTAAGTTAGGCTATTCCTGTGGTCCCTCGTTGGTGGGTGCCAATGGTGGCACATCCCTAGCAAACTTATTCTTGGGTTTTGGGTGGCATGCTTGGGTGCTGATAATAGAAGTAGAACATTTGTCTTCAGGCTCCAGGCAGTGAACTGGGTGTTTGTGGTAGCTCCAGTAAACCATGGGCAGGTTAGTCCTCAGGGCCCTGTGCAGCATGTGGTAGTCATAGGTTTCTGAAAGGTCAGTCCTCAGGCCCCATAATCTTAGTTGGTGGTAACCAGCTAAGGGACAATCCTTAGGCTGCAGGGCAATATATGCTAACACTGGGCATGGTAGCAGCAAGCCCTAAGTAGTTGGGCCTCAAGGCCCCAGGCAACATATGCAGACACCAACAGTTCTGGCAGTGGGCCCTGGATGTGCCAGTTATTGGGCTCCTGGTAAGCACATACAGTTGGGTGGTGTTCCTATCACTGGAAGCGGTGGAATCCTTATCAGAGGCAGCAGCCTGGGGTAGGTAGCTCTTAGCGTCTGGACACATATATTGGTTTCTCCTCCTGGGAAAAGCCTCCATGATGTGCTAGACCTCCTGTTCTTTGAGGTGTAGATGCTGCCCAGGGTTGGGTACTGAGGATGGGACAACACCTTTAGCTCAAGCTTCAGCCCTTTGGGTGGATGTTGGAGAATAATGGAAGAGCCCCAGAGATATGGAGATGCAGAGATTGTTGTGCCACAGGTTAGGATGTACTCTGGTAGTGGCTCTGCTCTCGAAATGATTCCCTGCTGAAGTAGCCTCAGTTGGGGGAGTATAGGAAGACTCAGCATGGACTCTCCCTCTCTAACAGTAAGGTCATGTGGACTCCAGGAGGCTTTCTATGCTACACTCAAGTTTTGTGAGGGCTGAGAGGGCTCCTCCCTACAATAAGGTATCAATGTAGGCTTCGGGCCAGTCCTAGCTAGCTATTTTGCCTCTGTCTTCATGCTATCGTTTTGAGTTTCTCTGCCTCAGAGGGTCTTTGCAACTTCCTGGATGAATTCAAGTGATCTGCCTTAGACCTTCTAATCAATATGCAGTTACTAATTTGTTGTTGTTTTTATTCTTTTCTATGGAGGAGGCAAGTGCTGGGAAATCTCTAGTCAGCTGTATGATGTTCTTTTCTTCCTTGAAGCCAGAGTTCAGGTTATGTGCTTCCTTTTTGAGCTAGTAAAGGGTATTACACATTAACAATGTATTCGATGTGTAATTTTCCTTTATGATCTTTCTTTTCCATAGAGTGTCAGTGTTTCCAAGGTAGGAACCATTTCTGACAGATTTTCAGTAAATGTTGACTAAATAAATTAGTAAATAAGTGAATGTATATAAAAAGCACTTAAAACACCAGGTGACATAGAAATCAGCTGTTTTTATTGTTTTTTATGATTAACAAAAAAGAAAATAAAATTTCAGTCAAAGATCTTTGGAATAAAGATGACAATGCTATTGTGCTTCAAAATCACTCTGCTCTTTTGGAGACTTTATGTAATTTTCCAAAGTGCCCAGAATATGTGAATTGCCTTTCTTTGTTCTCTTTTTCTCTACAGATTCTGTTCTATGTTCTAGGCTTTCTAAGGGACCTAAATTAATAAAGAATATGATGTATGAGAATAAAAGCAACAAATGCTTGAAAGGATAAGTGAGAGACAAATTTTCCCAAAATCACAAATTGGTAATGCCAGCAAGCTTTCCTCATGCAGATAGAGAGAAGGTAAACTCAGCAAGTGATGATAATAAAGGCTGCAAATGTTCATTTTTGGTTTGCAGGTGTCTTGCTGTCATCCCTTAGGGAAAACATTTAGTATGCTTTAGGCTCAGTGTCTTTATCTCTTACTCACAATAATAAGTTGTTTTATAGGGATCTAGCCCAAGAACTTAATAATAATTAAAAGTGAAAGGAAAATGAAAAAAACAATTAAAAACCACTAAAATCATTGTGCATATTGGAAAACAAAGACATGAAAATTTTAAACCATCTGAAAGATATGTTTTTAAAGAAGTACTTAGCTTTGAGCTTGAAATTGTAAAATGTTTTAGATTTCTGTTTTAGATATGAAGATGCATTCATAGACAGCAGGCATTTTTGTCAGTTTTATAGCTCAGTGTAAAAATTAATCTTGGACAGTCAAGGCTATTCCTCAATTTCAACTGTCCTAGGGAAGAAACTTTTTTTCAGTGACTTAAGCACATTTTACTTTTCTTCAATGTCAAATGCTAGTTTACCCCTGAACATTTGAAACAAGTACTTGGTTACATGATATTCTGGGCATTTCTCTAATATTTTGTTTGATTTCACTGTGATTAATGTCTTTGTTATCTTTTTACAAAATGCATATTCGGGGATTTTATGCTTTTTGGATTTTCTTTTGTATTTATGTCTCCATTTGAGTAAGTTAAAAAATATGTAGTAGCCTCCTATGTATATAGAACCATTATTAAAATATTTCACGATAAAATAAATTGAATTTCCAGACACCCACCAAAAAATAATTTTATTTTTAGAGACGATTCTTCATTATATGTTGAATCTCTCCTGTTTGCTTTCTCAAGTGGATTTCTGTCTATACAGCAGCCCCTCCCCCACACATATACAAAGGGCATACATAAATCTACTGACACCTTTTGACCTGTAGGCCATGTTTAAGACATCCCTGGAAGCATGATTGAATATATTTATAGCACAATAAATGGTAATTATCTAGTGCCCATTTGTTCACGTCAATGCGATAAATATTCTTCAAAACACATAAGACAAAATCTACCTTTTTCTCATCACAGTATAGTGAACAGTGGAACCCCTAAAATTATAGCCACTGCCACATCTTTACCATGTTGAGTTCTGTGTTTCACTGTGAAAGCTTAATCTAAAAATTTATCTTCCACATTACCAAATTTATTCATTTTAACACCTCCCATTTTATATTTGCTTCACAAAGTATTGAAATGTTAACCCTAAGATATAAAATATAACATTATATTCTTATAAGAGTCATTTCCCTCAAATCATGCCTTCATCTATTCAGAATCCTGTGATACATAGGATATCTCTGCTTTTTGGAGATGAACATAATTTTCCTCTTGTCAATTTCTAGTAGTTTTCTGGATATTAAATATAAACACACAGCAGGACATTTGGGGTTATCTCTCAGAGAATGAGAAATTGAGGATAAAGTAGATGCCATATAGGTTTGCAAACAGGATGTGTTAAAAAGCCTTTGTACTTAGCTTCTCTTCCATTATTATATTACCATTAGCAGTCCTCATTTTGAGAGTTTTTTGAACTCAAGAGAGGCTTAATTTATAAGACTAATGTTAATTTACACGTAACACCAAACTAGATAACTTTTGAAATATTCATCATCATAACTGAAAGCATGTCTAAAGAGCTTGATGTAGTTATCTCTGTTTTTCAGTCATATTTAACCTTACAAATAAGATTATGGCATTACCAAAATTGCCCAAAGGCCAATTACAAGCTGCAACAGTTAAATGACACCATTGTAAGGGAATTAAATACCTAGGACTATGTTAACCCTTCATACCAATTTTACAGGACAACTAATAACCTCTGAGGAAAGATCAACACACTCAGCTAAATCTCTAAAATCCAGTGTTTTAAAATATCAGAACACAGGCAGCAAAATTCCAGAAATATGCTTGAGAAATGTTGCCTGTATCACAGATGGGAAAGACAAAAAATGAGGCCTTGCTGAAATGAAACTGCGTTTTGGTTTCCCCAGGAAGAAATGAGACTTTGAAATGGAGATTTGCCTGAAGAAAATGTATGGGGAGAGCTTTCAGAATATCTGTGGAGATCTAAATAGTCTGGAAAAAAAAAAAAAAGACCTATGAGGGGGTGAAGGAGACAGGATTGAGAAAAGGGAGAAGTTGAAATTTGGGAAAGTCACAGCAAATGCCTCAGTTGAACCCGTAACGAGTTGTGGAAGTGGGATGGCCATGAAAACCAAGAGAATATTTTGACAAACTTAATTTTATTGAAACTTATTAAGTAATGGGTACCTGTTAGAAAATTCAAACAGTATCCAGGCATAGCATCATTGATCTAGATCTTCTGAATATTATAATTTGCTCTGGATTATAATTTGGGATTCACTTGTGTTGTGATTCTGGAAATCACATGAAACTTGACTGTCTACTTATCATAGTGGTTTAATAAGATTTTTCATCCTTTCATATTGAGATTGTTGTTGTAAATGTGCTTATTATTCTACTCTTCAGCTGGTGTCCTAGAAACCATTTTTGACTCTGATCTCTTCCTCATACCACATTCCAGATCCATCACAAGACTTTCATAATCTCCTGATTTTGAAGATTAGACTCTTGTCCTCTCTTTTTATTCTTGACACAATGGTTGTGATCAATTGAAAATGCACACCTGGATTTATCATGCTTTTTAAACATTCTAATGGTTTCTTCAGCCCAGAAGGTAAAATGCAACACCATTGATAAACTTCAGCTCATATATAATCTATTTGCCTCTTGTAAATATGTCCATTCTTGTGTTAAGCAAATCTCTCTCTTGATCTTTGTTCAGTTTGTGTCACGCATCATGCTTTCTCCCACCTTGGGTCTTTACCCATGCTATCCTCCTGGCCCAGAGCTCTCATGCTATTTTCTTTCTACACCAAAATAATCCTGCCTAAACTTATTTTTGGGGCTACATTCAAATATCTCTTCTATAGGAAGGGTTATCTTGGCTAGATTAAATCCTCAGTTGTGGTCCTATAACGTGCTGTTTTTAGGTATCATAAAAACTCATCACACTTTGAATGAACTACTTCAGTCCTCTTCTAGATTGGATTCTTTGGCATATAGATCTTGTCTCTCTCCCTCTGTGTGTGTGCGTGTGTATATTTTAACTCAGAAAAACACTTAGATACTAAGAGACCTTGATTGTATTTTTTTTTAACTAACATTTCTTTTCTCATTACAAAATAATTCACATCTACTGGGGAAAATAACAATGAGAGAAAACAACAGCTTTGAAGCTAAAAGATTATCTAATACTCCACAGTAAAATGATAACCATCATTTTTCTCCAAGTAATTTCATTCCAGTCATTTTTTCTAAGAATGTAAAATTTGTATGTGTGCATTGTTTTGTATGTGCTTGAATATATGTGTGTGTGGTCATATATGAGGTATGGGAGAGAAAATATATGTATATAGAATTTCACTTTCTAGGTTTTTAGATATAATTTGATGTAGAACTATGCCTTTATGCTATTGCATATTAAACTGTGAGTTCATATGTAAGAAATCTATATATATAAATGTGCCATAAGATATTTTATCAATTCTCTATTTGGGATATTTAATCAGTTTCCTACTGTTGTCTTGTCAAGAGCTGGAATCATGCTAAATAAGCCTACTACCATAATTTAAGAAGGGTAACTCTGATTACCTAATTTAATCACTTTTCAGATTTTTTTTTTTGGTCAACTAGTTCTAGAAAATAAAACAGATTATTAAAAAATAGACATTTGCTTCTTGAATGATAAAAGGGATATTGACGTTGTTTTGATTGTTTCGTTTTGTTTTCTATTGCCAAATTTGAGGTGCAGAAACATGGAGGGTGACTATTTTGGGATATATCCAGTAACTGAGTGTCATGGCAATTAACCCAGCTATATGGAGGTTTTTATAATTAATCTTAGCCAAAAGTCTGAAAGGAAATACATAGGCTGACGTTTTTAGAAAAAAACTTCTTTCTGATATGACATGACATCATTACAAGCTCCTTATAGTTATTAGGTAGAAAGGAAGATGATGATATTTAAAATATATATGTACGCAATGAAATAAAGGTCTATTATTGCAAAACCACAGGGAACCCTGATGTTTCTACCCTTCCAGGGAAATGTAGGATCATAAAATACAATAGCATTGATGGTCACTATCAAAACATGGAACAGAAAAAAGAGCCCAAAATAGAAGAACAGACAAGCTGTACTGTTGGATGCAGCACTGTGTACGGCATATGCTGATCCTTTTATACAAACTGCATACAGGTTGTTACTCTATTTATTTATCTTCATGTTTCATCTGCAGTGTGTCTCCTAATGTTGGATCTTTGCTAGCATGGAGAATAAGCTCTCTCTCTCTCTCTTTCTTTATAATAGAATATTTTTAAATTCTTTCATTCAGAGGACAAATTAATGTCTTATTCTCCAGTCAGTTTAATACAATGATCTTTTTCAGGTACCTTGATTAAAATATGCTAAGATGAAAATTGTTTGATTATAAGAAGATCACTGAAAGCCCTGGTTTCTGAAATATTCTCTATCACTGATAATGGTGATAACAATAATACACTGATATTGCTCACTGTGCATATCATTTTAAGCAGTTTTAATGCTTAGTAGTTTTGAGTAATCCTCAAAGAAGATAATCCTAGGATGTATGAAATATTATGATGTCCAACTTATGGATGAAGAATGTGAAGTACAGAAAGCTTAAGTATCTTAATTAAGCAAAACCACTCAACAAGAAAGTAGGGCAAAATTTGAACCCCGTCAGTTCGAGCTCTAGAACAAGTACTTTCAAGGCTGGTACTTATTCTGCCTCTTACCAAGAGAACTACTATCTTTTTAGATCATCAGGTACAAAATATAAGATTATAATCAATTAGGCCAAAACTTCAGCCCTATACCAAAGCTTAAACCAAACACTAATGCTACCTCTTGATCATAAATGTTTACTTTTCTCGCCCATTGCTGGCACCCAACGCATTAGGCCCTCTAAGTCAGTAGGCACTCTCTACTCCTATCCTTGTCACTTCATGCAAGGATGCCAGTTCTATATATCCACATCTTCACACTCCCATGAATGAATGTCTGTCAAACTGCCTGTCTTGGACTCCATGCTATTTTTCTTGCTAATCCCTAAACAGAGTTTTATCTTCATGTTATTTGTTACCTGTCTCTTTACACAATATATTAAAATATTTCCCATACAAATCCAACTACATAGTGGCTTCACCTAAACCTCAAACAGGAAAAAAAATGCACATATGAACAGCCAACATGGAAGCCCACTGATCTCCTGGGGTTAAATATAAAAAATTGTCTTTACATATTTTATGTTCATGAATGTAGAGAGGGACTAATAGTAATGACAACATTGAGGAAAATTCAGCTTATATCCTGCTCCCTCTCTGATGCATACAAAGCTTTGAACAAGTGATAGAAACACTCCATGCCTCAGTAGTCACAAAAGTGTATTACCTATCTATTATTATATATTATCTAATGTATTACAAAACCAGAGAAATGTACCATATAAAATATAAGTAAATATAAAAGTATAACATATATATAAATTTTAGAAATGCCATGAAAAACCAGTAGGAATCTTTAAATCATTGCAAATACAAGTTGATCTTAAGCGGCGCTTAGGAATATTGATGGGAGTCACTCTATAATTAAACAAACAAACAAACAAAAACAAGGAAATGTCTTATATATTTGTAGAGCCCTAAGTATCTATTATACATTTTCTGCTTGAGTTAATTGAACTGTGAGAGAGACATAATGGAGTGGAAATATGTTTAAACACTTTAGTGCTCAGGGTAAAGTTAGGAAAAAGAAACCAAAGAGTAATTTGAACAATGAATGTTTAACATAAATTTTTTTTTCTTGAAATAGAGTCCTATTTTGTCACCCTTGGTAGAGTGTTGTGGCATCATAACTCATAGCAACATCCAACTCTTGCACTCAAATGATTCTCTTGCCTCACCCTCCCAAGTAGCTGGGACCACAGGCATCCGCCATAATGCCTGGCTATTTTTAAAGATGAGGTCTTGCTCTGGCTCAAGCTGGTCTCAAACCTGTGAGCTCAGGCAATCCACCTACCTCAGCCTCCTAGAGTACTAGAATTACAGACGTGAGCCATTGCATTTGGCCTATAAAATACTATTAACTAGTAACAGAAGAGAAGCTACCTAGGAAGTAAAGAGAAATCTAAATAACACAGAAGCAGAGGATATAGGGAGCAACTACTACCCCTAGAACTGAAGCAGAGTGCCAAAGATGGAGCAAATTTGGAGAGAGAGCTCCCAATATCCTCAAGGATTAGAGTCAGACCTCATTTCAGAAGTATGGCTATAGCCTACTAAACAATACTCTTTGTTGAGGTGCACAGGTTGGGATATGCCAAAAGAAAACTACTATCTGGAGTGAGTACTGAGAAACACTAACCCAAAGATGCCTGGAGTGGATGTTATTGAACTTGGCAGCATTCTGGCTAGCATAGCAGAAGTGTCCATCAGGAAGTCACCTGCAAACATACCCTCAAAAGGATCTGAGAAGTTGGTTGGGGTGTCCAGGGACTACATGGATTGTTAATAAATTGACAAAAGTAAATATAAATAATGCACCCAAGTTTCAACATAGAAATGACCTCTGGAAATGAAGAGGAATGATATGAAGAAAGGATTTGCAGAGAACTTTAACTTTGTATATAGTATTTTATGTTGTAGGCTGGGGCAGAATTTTGTTTGCCATATTTTTTAATTGGAGAAAGGCTTTACTTGAACATATGGCCGATTGATTGGCTATTGGGGATGTTCCAGAAAGCCACAATGGAAGATATTTTTTGTTATTCTTTCTTTCTTATAAATCAGTGGTTCTCAACCTGTGGGTTGCAACCCCTTTTTAACAATGAAAACACATTGCAGCATTGGGAAGGTTGAGAAGCACTGTTATAAATCATAACTCCTAAGAACAAATCCTTCAGTATGTCTTACATAAAGGAGACATAGAAAATTTTAGAGCTTTAGGAACTAAATAATTTTTATTTCATAGTAGGGGAAGTATTTCTTTATTGTGAGTGATAAAAAGAAGGAATGGGTATAATAAGGGGGTCTAGAGCTCAATGCCCAATGAGCCAAGAATGTACTTCAGAATTTGTACTTGAGGTCCATTACTCACTTCTTTCTGGATTTTTCTTTGACAATAAGGCATGACATTAATAGTTTAATACTGTAGTTAAAGATGTTTACTAAACAAACAGATTGTGCTATAATAAACCAAATCCGTTGAGGAATTTTAGGCTGCTATTATATCATCTTAGCCATTAGGTATGAGAGCAACTGTGAATTCTTCACAAAATGCTCATGAATCAGTGTACAACCAGATGGGCACATGGTTTGGTCGGCAAATGGAAAAGTAATATTAAATAAAGATATAGCTCTGAATATCGAGGTATAGATAAAATGATATTATATAATTACTTATATTTTAGTTATAAAAAACAGGGTGCAAGTTTTAGACCATATACTCTGCTAAAATGTTATTTCGAAGTTACTCTTTCCTTAAATATTTTTGTATAAGATTCCTGCATGTAAATTACAGTAGGTTGGCAGATATATTTTATTTACCTGATCTGCCAAAATATTTTTCAGCCCACTGAATTTGCATATAGTCAATCCTCTACAAACTCTTTTCACTGTGTCCTAAAGACCAGACTTAGAATACAATAATCTATTCTAAAGATTACAATTGGAAGCCATTTTCTGATACTGATTTTCATAAAATTTGGCATGATATAAGAGTGGTGTGAGAATAATATATTCTTTCTGGTGTTTTTTTTTTTTTAATTTAGCATCATTTTCTATACACACTCACATACATAGACACTGATTTCCTTCAGATAAATAACCTACCCATGGAGTATACACCAACCCAATCAATTGCCAATAAAATTCAAACATTTTCATCTTTGAATCACAGTCTCTGTGAACACGTGATAGTTATAAGACAGGCACTTTTCTTTGTTTACTGCATGAAACATGATGGTGCCTGGAACAAAAAATTCATTAAAACAGTGTGGAATGAATGACATGAGTCAGGATACTTTGGCCCTACCCACTGAACATTTGATCCCAAGAAGATTTTAAATGAAATATAGAGAAGATTGACAAAAGAAATTAAGTCAATCTAAAAAGCATATTGCTCTAGAAAATGTTTCATGTTAAAAAAACACCCATGATCTTACTGTTTCACTTTAAATTTTTATATGCACAGATCTCCTCAAGGTCAAAATACTATAGTCAAAAAAAAAGGAGTCAGGTTCGGCACCTGTAGCTCAGTGGCTAGGGCATCAGCCACATACACCGGGGGCTGGCAGGTTTGAACCCGGCCCCAGCCAGCTAAACAACAATGACAACTGTAACAAAAAAACAGCTGGGCACTGTGGCAGGTGCCTGTAGTCCCAGCTACTTGGGAGGCTCAGGCAATGGAATCTCTTAAGCCCAAGAGTTTGAGGTTGCTGTGAGCTGTGATGCCACAGTACTCTACTTGAGAGTGACATAGTAAGACTCTGTCTCAAAAAAAAAAAAAAGGAGTCAGAATATTCTGTATTTCAGCAGTGTGATCATTTTAAAAGGAACATTTTGTCTGCCGTTAAATTATGCTCAATTTAACAAACAAAAAATATGTTCTAATTTGAGATTTGATTGCCAACACATTATAAACATAAATATTAGAACCAATAAATTAAAACAATAATGCAAAAATAATAGCTTGATTTGTGGTGGCAAAGTATAATATATAAAAGTACGTATAGTCTGAACTGATATTCTATGGTATCAAAGGGCAGAGCTATTGTTTCAAAACTGTTTATTCTTAACTGAGGCATATTTCAAAATTATGTCTTAAATAATGCATCATAAAGATTATTGTGGTGGCAGTTTATCCAGGTATTAGACAATGCCAAGTCTCTTTGCTATATCAGGTAATGTAATTAAGGTTCATTGTCTATTAAATTCACACTTATTTAATATGGCAGGCAAAGACTTGCAGGTTCAAGCATTAAGTATTTATGTGCTTATAAAATACACACACTGTGAGGTCTAAATGAAAAACGTAACATAATGGAGCTTTCAGACGCTTAGAGTAGGCATCAAACAGAAGTAAATATTCATTTAGCTTAAGTGCTTCTTTGTGCATTGCTGTTTATTGACACAGAAAACGCAGATAATCTAAAATGATCCTTTAAATAGGGATGTAAGAATTGAGAGAATATATTAAGTGCCCTCTTTCTTCAAAGATGGACACAAAACACACAACAAAGAAAGTGCTGTGAGTCAAACGAGCACGCGCGCAAACTGTGAAAGAGCTCCCTGTGCCCAGAGCTAGAACAATTGGAGCCAGACAATAAATAATGCTTGGTATTGAAATATAAAACAGAGTACAAAATAAATATCCATGAGTCCGTATGAATATAAATAGAGAGTTGAATAGATGATTCAGAAGACAATAAAGGGAGGATAACAAGTAAATAAATAAGAGAGAATAGACAAATTTCTTATGCAGAATTCCAAAACATATATGTATATACTCTCTACTCAAGGAGGTTGCATATAGCCCCAAGTCCTTAACTTCTGAGTGCACACAGTGACTTTATTACAAAACATCCGGTAAGGAAGGGGCGGGGAGAGTAAATTCAGGAAGCAGAAGCCTGACCAACATTATCACAGCCAGGGAATTGTGGTCCACATCAACAGTGATAAATCATCTTGATAGTAAATAGCCTTGGTAATAATAATGAGAACAGAAGCTTCCCTCTGTGGTGTCCCTTCCCCAAATCCATACCTCTTGTCTAATGAGAAGAAAAACATCATACAACATTGAAAAGACTTTACTGTCCTACAAATGCCTGATAGGTACTCCCTCAAACCATTAAGTTCTTTAAAAAATAAAAAAAATAAAAAAAATTGCCACAGTTCAATGGAGCCTAAGGAAATAGGCTGACAAAATGTAGCATGGGATCCCAGATGGGATCCTTCCTAGAAAAAAAATAAGTAATTATGTCAAACTTGATCAGAACTAAGCAAATCATGATGCTTAGTTAATAAGTGTATACTCCACTATTGATTCATTAGATGTGACAGATGGACTATACTAATATAAAATGTGATCAAAATGCAAAAATGGGTGTGGGATGTATGAGAACTTTCGATATCTTCGCAACTGTTCTATGAATCTAAAACAAAGGTTATATTTAAAGAGGAGGATATGGCTAGCTATTCTTCATCATCCCTTGGCACATTGTAAAGGCAGAAAGTAAAGGGAACCCCCAGCCATCAAAGAGTCTGTGTGTACATCAATCATTCCACATGTACATTTATAAAACCGGGGCAGTAAGATAACTTTCCTCAAAAGGTTGCAAAACTGAATTGTGTTAGCATGGGTAAACATGTATAATTGTACTTAAACCTATAGAAAATGGACTCTAAATTACTATTATTAATAGTTTTTATCATTTGTAGCACTATCACTACTCTTCCAGAAACTCCCACAACACTGGCATTTTCTACAAATATTTGAGAAAGTTTTGTTATGTGAACATAATATTGGAGTCATGGCTCATCAGCTGATGATATTGGAGCAAGGTTATAAGGCTGTCAACAGACTGAGCTAAGATAAGACACATGATTATCTGATTAAGGAGTATTTTAAACCTAAAGCTAAGGTGACGGCAGAGAAAAAGTTGAGTAAAATTGTCAAGCAGTGAACTCCAAAGCATGTAAAGCATAGGAACTTGGCAGCGTCCATTTCACTGTAATCGTTACTTATGCAGGTTCTTGAGTTGCCAATATAATGTGCTACACTCTAAAAAAGACGTGATGATAAGTTGGAAGATACAGCCATTCCGTAAGGGGAATTTTACTCTGGGTACACTGGGGAGTGGCCCATGAAATCTCAACTTTTCTGCATTAAGATTCAAAACATATTAACTAGTTTGATGTAAACATTCCAAATTGTATTTAAAATCAGTACATTGTGCCCCATCAATGCATTAAAATATACATGATCTATGGGTTTATGACTCAATAAAAAAATAAAAATAAAAAAATTTTAAGAAAAACATATAAGGTATTCATTACCTATGGTCATCATTTTACTTTTGGAACATGTAAGGACTGGAAAATGTTTTCAGGATTTTCATGGTTTGAATGTTTCATTTAGATTATGTCAATGCAATGGACTTCTGTCCACAGTAAAGTTGTGCTTATCTAAATCTGTTCACCTATGGACTAATTCTTCCCTTTTCTTCCTCCTTCCCCTTTTCCATGCATTGGAAATGTGAACCTGTGTCCGTGGGTATTGGCTCCTTCTCCCTTCTCTCACCTCTACAAGCTTGATTTCCACACTGCATTTGTCCTAGCACTAAACTCAGTTTCAAAACCCCATAGAGAATGAAATGTGGGGGTTCATATGCAAAGTTGTAGAAATTTAAAACCAAGCACTTACCAACAGGAGACTGCCAACTACCATCAGCATGTCCGAGCTTATGTTCATGGCGAAGTTTAGAGTACAAAGTTCTCCTGCTTCAACTTCACCATGATGATGGCTGTGGGACAGACGCATAAGACAATCTGATCAGATTCCTTAGAACTACATCTTTTCTTTCCCCATCTCCATTATTGCTGCTCAACAATAGTTCTATACAAATTTTTATTCCCCACTAACATTATTTAACATGCCTATTCCAATTCGTTCTCATTTCCTGAAGCCTCCAAACCCCTCAATCTTGATAAATGACATTTCATTCATTTCTCCACATGAAAGTATTTAGCTTTTTTGCTCTCTAACTTCCTTCCAGCTTCCTTCTCCTCTCCAAAAATAGCGTTTCCCTCACTTCCTATAGGTTTATCCACTTATGTTTTTGATTTCGTGCTTCCTGTCTACTTCATTAGCTATTCTTTCTTTCATTTTCCATCTCCTCTACTTAATTGCCCACACATTTAAACTCAGGATGCTCTATACATGACAACTGTACCATACTAATGTAAATGCTATGGAAATGGAACCTATGTGAACACTATATAGCAGAACCATCTTCTCCATTATCAGCCAGAGGCAGCATTGTGGAATAACTAATCTAGCATTCAAAATAATGGCTACTTTTTTGTAAAACAAAGAAAGAATATCTTCATAAGACACAGTGTTTTTAGTGCCTCACAATCTATGGTTATCTGCAAATCATTCGTATAATTCCCAGATCCCATAACACTCTCAAAAACTTGCATAAGCTTTTTATCTCTTTCAATTCTCACTCTGGCTGGTCTTTATTTAATACGTTATTTTATCTTCTTTATTTCTCATAATTCCTCTATTTCTTTATTATGCAGGTTTTGCAAAACTAAGAGAAGTCAGGAAATCAAAGGACCAATAAGAATGGTTTCACTCTAAAAAGGTAGCAGTCTAGGAAACAGATTACAAAATTTATAAATTAGTTTTGTTTTATTCTTCTTTTACCTTTAACACTTAAATAATCCTTTTAATCAGTAGTCGCCTTAAACTTTAACTCAATCTCCTTTTTTCATTAATTAAACAAATAGTCTACATGTGCTCTTAGTAATAAATGAATTACTTAGGCATTACCAACTCACTGCTTAATTCATTACGCTTAGTTCCTTGACTCTACTAAGATGCTTCTTTTGAAATGTACTGATGACCTCTTAAGAATCAAATCAACAACTTCTTTTCAGGCCATAATCCTCTAGATCCGATACGTACATGGCTAAATAATACTTTCTAAACAGCGTGTGTATATTTCACTTTTGATCTTCTTGATAACAGATTTCTTGGTAAAACTCTTATCTTCCACGGAGTTGTGGTCTACAGTTGTCCTCTGACCTGGCTCCTGTCCATTCTCACACCTTCTGGAGGAGGGGACTCCACCGGCTTACTAGCTGTCTCTTCCTTTTGCCCTTCCCTTTGTGTACCCATCCCATTCTGCATACTTTCATTATCAACCTCCACACACGTCTCTCAAAATTGAGCATTTCATGATGTTACACTGGACTGCTTGCTTTTCCTGGGCATGCCCTAAGCCTTTAAACTGTATTCCCTTGCTTTTTGTGTTTTCCCCTCCTCTCTATTCCACAATGCCAACTTTGATTTTATTGTCTCTTCTTCCCAAGGCTTTCTTTTATTATTTAACCAAAGAGAATGAAATGTCTACCTCTTCTGATATCCCATAGTACTTTATCTTCACCCCATCTTTTATTTATATAAATGTCTCACACATTATAGGTACTCAAATGGGTGAGAGCAAAATAAAAACAAGACTTAGCAGAGGCACTGATATCAATAAGTGGTGCAGATAAGATTTCAAAAGGGTTGAAAAATAATATTAGTAATACTACAGTCTGAAGCATCATCCAATGAGAAAAATGCTCTCCATTTTTTTTTTTACCAAAATATGAAAAAAAAATAACAGGAAGGATATCCTACAGTTGAGAAAATTGTTTTGGGGAAATAATACTGGTGGACAAGAAGGAAGTTATAGTTTTTAGGACTAGCAGTGGGGACTCAAGGCAAGGAAGAAATAAGACAGCATGACTTGGGAAATGATGTCAGTTGCCATAGAGGAAGGGGATTGTACATTGGGAAACCATGGAGTAAGGGTATATGAACAGGAGAAAGTAACTAATGTAACTGTAAATAAGGACGGGGGAAAGGTGCCAAATAGAATCCTGAGAGAAAATCCTTAGACTAGCATTCAACTCTCAGGAAGCAGGAGGAAGAGTAAAGAAAGGGTCAGAGAGAATGGTATTTCTACTTGATTACTAGACTTCAGGGCTCAAAGGAGTTAAACTTGTTTTTCCTCTTTCTTTTCAGGTGTTGGTTTTAGCTGTTGTTTTCATCTGTGTTGTGGCTCCTCCGGGAAGTTTCCAGATAAATTTCTCCTGATGGGCTGCCAGTAGGTCAGGTTTACATCCTGCTTTATCTGTAGCAGAACAGATAATGCATTTTGAGAAGTGGAAACTATTTCCTTCTTGCTAAGGGGAGCTGTACCTCTCCCAGATGGAAACATAGCTGTGGGCAAGAGCCAGAGAATTCTCAGGTGCACACAGATCTAAGTCCCTGCAAGAAGGGCATGGGTGGAGGCTGCCTTTCTTTCCGTAACTGAGTGGTTCAATTGCCAGCATCCTTTCAGCTGTAACTACAATTAAACTTGTCCAGTATCTGGAATGAGATACAGCATATGGAGCTTAGGAGATAAAAATCTTTTAAACAATGAGTTAAAAAAAATATGATGAGCATATTAAAATGTTTATTATAAAGCAGAGATAAAAATGCAAGTATCAGAGTAGGTTGTTATCACTACAAAGGATTACATTGTGCTGGTGTAGCCCTGTCAGGCTATGGGGTGTGCCTGTGCACAGTTTGTGTATGTGTGACTGTGTGCGGTGGAAGATATTTGTAATTTGACATTAAGGTTCCCATAAGACTACTATTTATATACACTGCTTGCAAACCCGTCTCCTAGAGGCAGGAAATATTTTCAGTGTTCCAGTAGGGCTGGCTACACAAGGACGGCATTTGTCCTTCTATTGTGCCCAGAGTACCCACACAGCATGAATGAGAAATGGATATTTCATTAAATCTTTTTAGAACAGTTGCACTTTACAAACTATGCAAAATATCTCTCAGAAAAATCTTCTTCAAACATCCCTTCGGGAGCACCAGCTCCCCTTCTCTTTTTCAAATTCCCCTGTAACTGTGAGTCATCAAGACGTCCTGTAAGAATGCCCTTAATCCAAACTTAACATCCCATAGCCCCTTTCTATTCGGAACAACCTAATTGCCTCACTACTTCTCCACTCAAGTCTTGTTTAATGAGAAGCGAAAATTAGGAATGTGTATATACATATACGTATATATACACACACACACACACATATATATATATATGCATACATATATAGAAATATATACACATATATGTACATATCTTTATATATATACTTGGTGGTTGGAAGCAGGAGACCTGTGTTAGAGTCCACCTTGTTTCCAACCCATCTCCTTTTAGTCTCTAATGAGACACGCCCTTTGTAGTTTCAGGCCTGTCTACCCCCTGAGATTACTTTTGATCTTGGACTCAAAGCCTTAATCATTACTCATCCATAATTAGCTACTAAAATGCAGTTTTCTGGTTATGTAGACTTCTTGAAATCCAGAGCCTCTGGTTGTCTGAAATCTTGCAAAGTTTTCTTGCTCTATGCTCTCTGGTCTCAGTGGCTTCTGAATTTCTTATCTGGCAGACCCTGTATGCACTGATCCACTTTGGATTTCCAAATCCCAACTTAATCTCTCTCACATGCATTTTTCTTACTAACCATCATGTTCATTCCACCTAATTGCCTCCCAGTGCTAGCACTCTTGGCTCGCCCTGTCCTATTGCCACCAATATAAACTACTAAATATATTGTCATCCCTTAGTACCCATGGGAGATTGTTTCCAGAAAACCCCCTACAAAAGTCCCTGGATCTTCAAGTCCCTTATATAAAATGGCATAGTATTTGCATATAACCTATATGCACCCTACCATCTACTTTAAAACGGCTCTAGATTCCTTATAATACAGAATGCAATACAAATAGTATATACATAGGTAAATAGTTCTTATTCTGTATCAGTTTCAAAAATCTGTATTCTTCTTATTGTTATGTTGTTATTTTGTATTGCTTTCTAAAATATTCTCAATCCACGGTGTTTGAATCCATGCACACAGAACCTGTAGACATGGAGGGCAGCAGACTGACTATACGTCTCCACATTTGACACTGATTTTATAAACCCTCAGTAATGAGGTCACTGACTACCCTCTTAAATTCTAGTATGAACTTAACTTCAAATTTTGGACTTTTAAAATGGAAAACAACTTAATCACTCTGCAGCCCTTCAGTTTCTTTTGTCCATGAAATTAGGAAACTGATGTATAACAAATACTGGGCATAGCTAGAAATAAAACTATTTCTAGAGTTTTCTAATACCCAAGCCAGGGGTCTTGCACTGAACTCTGCTTCTCTTTGTCAAAGTATGTTCAGAAAGTCATCTGATCTTCTGTGGCTTTAGCTTGTCATCTTGGTAATAGAAATTGCTTCCAAGGGCTCTCTTGAATCAGATTTTATAATTCATTACTGTATCAATAGCAAAACTCTTTCCTATTGACATGTATAGAAAGAGATTGGTTCTATAAACAAATGAAATGGTTATTTTTTTAATTATAGAAATAAAACAGCATATCTATTTTGAAATGTTTTTGCGAATAACTTAAGATGTTCATGCCTATGATCCTAGCACTCTGGGAGGACGTGGTGGGTGGATTGCCTAAGCTCACGGGTTTGAGACCAGCCTGAGCAAGAGTAAGAACCCCCATCTCTAATACTAGCTGAGCATTGTGGCAGGCACCTATAGTCCCAGCTACTTGGGAGGCTGAGGCCAGAGAATCAGTTGAGCCCAAGAGTTTGTGGTTGCTGTGAGCTATGACGCCACTGCACCCTAGGGTAACAAAGTGAAACTCTGTCTCCAAAAAAAAAAAGAAAGAAAGAAAGAAAGAAAAGAAAAGAATTTTAATCAATGTATTTTGGTGATTATTGAAAGCTTCAGATGGAATTTAAACAGATTTAAACAAATCTGTTTAAAAGACAGATATGTCTTTTTAGACAGATTAGTTTATCAATGAATATTAGCCTCTAATAAAGTAAAATTTCGTTTTATGGAAAGCCCTTTTAAGTGATAAATTAGCCCTAGTGGTCTGAATTTAAAATAATTTCCATGTTATCAGCACAACTGAAACCATCAAAGTAGCAGAAGCGAATAGGTGAAATTTTGCAGTGCTATCTAGAGTAACTTTGATGGGCTTCTTGCCCTTTGTGAACTTAAAATTTAAAGTAGCACTATAAAAGTGGACATAATCATAAATTAATGGCCTAAAGAAAATGGGACATAATTAGGTCAATTCTCATTGCACAAAATATCATTAACATGAATAATTTCTGTGCCATAAATAATATCCTGTTTGTTTCAATTGCTATTTGCCTAGGAAAAGCAGAATATGTAGTGGCCAGAGTTAGTAGCTTCTGGTTCTAAGGATACTACATGGTTAATAGAACTTGGAAATGGCAAGGAAGGAAACAGCAGAGAGATTTCAGAAACTCCTTGGACATCACTGTACACACTGGGAAAAAAGAATATAGTAATGTGAAATTATCCCAGATGACCTCAAAGGTTTAAAAAAACATAAAAATGAAGATCAAGAATGCTACAGTAATATCTTCCGTATCATATTTGTCTTCCCGTATAATAAGTACACTCATAATAGAGGGCATAAATTAAGGGGTCTCTCAGATTAAAAGGCAGAAGATTTAACCAACATATATTTTAGCTGCATCCCAACATACCTCCCACCATCAGGTATGCACATTTCAAATATCACCCAAGGATGTGGCTGGATGAGATTTACTGAATTTATTATTCAGAAGTGCTGAGATTCTGGATGACAATAGCAGTCATGATGCATTTGTGGGAAAAGGCGTTTCAGAATGAATTGACACGCAGGCCACTGCATGTAAGAATCTATTTTTTGCTAGACATGTATGAAACAGTTCAATGGTAATATATGGAAATAAAAGAGAAGAAAGGCAGAAAACCACCCTGGGGTATAACAATTAAAAAGGCAGAAACTGTTGGCCTGGCTCCAGAATCTGAGGTTGCAATGCTCTCTGTGGCTTTCTCTTAAGATGCTGTGTATCAGACCACGCAGAGTTGCCACTGTTGTTTCTTTACATGATTTCCTGCTAGATCATAAGCCACTTAGATGTAGAGAAATTATTTCATGTTCATATCACAGTACAAATCCCAATAGATAGGACTCCATCAATACCATGATGGTTTCTACCTCCTGGCGCCTCTTAAATCCATCTCCAGTGTCAACGCCTTGGTGATATGACACTGCCTTCAGAGTCACATCATATCTTGCCTAACCTGCAATCCCCAACAGCTTCATGCCTCTCAAATCTGTCCTCTATTCTCAGATAAGAGTAATTTTTCTATGAAAAATATTATCAATTTACTCTTCTCCTAAAACCCTAAGAGATCTCCACTATTCCTTTTCAAGCTAGCTCTCATGGTTTTAAACCCTGCCTTTTCATACTGTCAACTTGTGTCACTTTTGTCATCATTTCTCCTACCCAGAATTACCATTTTTACATTTCAAATGCCTACCCATTCCTCAAGATAAATCCCAAGACTGTCCTCCGAAACAAAACCTCTTCTAGCTTGTATAATATTTTTCAAAATTTCATTTGGCACCACTTTGGGCAGCTGGCTTGTAATTCCTAACGTGAGAGATGTTGTAGCCCAGGGATCCTCTCCTTCTGGGAGATGGGTAGAATGTACTGACTTCCCCCACTCCTTTGAAGGCAGGTATGGCCACGTGACTTGCAGGGTACAATGAACTCTCAAAGAAACTAACTTACATGGAGGCCTTGAATTGTCCATGCCCAGTTCCATTTCTCTCTCTTCTCTGTTGAGGTAGTGGTAGGCTTCAGTTTGATAAGGAATTGCAATACCCAGACATCTGATGGAGAACACCTGTTGTAGAGAGTATCCCGGACCTTTGGCAGACCGCAGGTAAGACCCTGAAATGTGCAGGTTGGTTTTTCACTAGCATCTCCTGAGTGGAAGCATCAGTTTACATTTTCTTCTTCTCCACCAGAATGTGAAGTTCTTGAGCGCAAGTGCTGTGTTCACGATGCTCTCTACAAAGAAAAAAGGCGTTGACTGAATGGTGTGATCGCCTAAGTGATTTAGCCCCATTCCTTTTTACTAGCTGCACAAAACCACTTGTAGTTTTATTCTTCTCTGTCCCCACTTGTTCCTGAGAACGTAAAGTCAGCCTGACCTAAGCCACGGTGAACTACAGAGTTTTTCATTTCCTGAGCTGCTACTTTAGGGTATTAGGTGTTATAAAATGAGGTATATAGGAACCAGTTTTGCAAGAATGACTATAGCAATATATATGCATCTTTAAAAGAATAATCAAGGTAAAGCTGATTTCATTTTCTACAAAAATTTCATGTACAGTGACTAAAAAAAAAGTAATTTCTGACAGAAGCATTCTAAGGGCAAAAAGCCTGCAGGTACAAATAATCCAAATGGTAAATGTATTTGCTTTCTCATCTTGAAGGTAAATGTCATGCTTTCAGCACTAAAAATTAATTAATACTATTTTTCCACTTCTCCTTAACTCAAATGGACACCAGCAAACCTTTGCATGAAGTTTGAAATTACCGCCAAAGCACACACATCTTTGATGCACACACATCTTACAGCTAATTCTACTCAGCTGTAAAGTTTGGAAGTTTGAAATTCCTTCCTCAAACCATTTTGAGGGCAAGAATCTAATTGTCTAAGAAGCTAACTGGTGTCTCTGTGGCCCTGTTTTAGCCTGTAAGTTGCAATCAGCCATCTACACTTCATGTAAAAGGCATGGCTGCTGCATCTTGGCAAGTTGCCAAAGATTTAAATGCCCAGTAGAAATTTCTCCATGTCAAAGGAGAAAAGTTAAATTAAGTTTCAGTCCTAAACATTTTCTAATATGCTCTGAAGCAATAGTAAAGAAAATCGCATGCCGATTTTTCTTGACCTGTAAAATAAAAACTTTCCCTGAGGAATTTTTCCAAAGAAAATCATACTACCTATTATTATAATCTAATGAATATTAAGTCAAAACTAAATGCTCGGATGCCCTTAGGTGACTTGTAATATCAAAGACTATCTATATACAGTGACTTATCTTTTTCAAGTTCAATACATATATTTGAGATAGTAATATAGGTGAAAAAGTTAAATTTCACTAAGTATACATTGCATTAATATATATTTGTACCAGAATTTGAAATTCTATGACTTAAAAATAGTTATGTTTATTTGCATTTATGATAAAACTGTCTTAAATGTATTTTTAAATCTTTAGTTCCCATTATAATTTCATATTTAATAATTGCAATCTAGGGAATATGATGTGGTTTCCTTAACTATAGCAGTGAGGAACAGGTCATTTGAGTTTACTTCTAAAACAAACCCTTAAATGTGTACAACTTCAGCTTCATCCTAGGGGCTGTATTTGTATTTCAAAAGATACTTTGTCATCTTTCAGAGAGAATAGGTTTCTTTTTTATGTAAATGAAAAATGACAGGTATACTTCTCAAATATAGAAAAATATAGTCAAGGGCGGCGCCTATGGCTCAAAGGAGTAGAGCACTGGCCCCATATGCTGGAGGTGGCAGGTTTAAACCCAGCCCTGGCCAAAAACAGCAAAAAAAAAAAATATATATATATATATATATATATTCAAGTTAATCTGAGTGATGCTTTTTCTTATGTTAAATTCTATTGAATGGATGTATTCTTTTTGTGTTTTATCTATCGTTAAATGAGAGAATAATAAAATAATTTACTCTTCCAAAGACCAGAAGCACTAACTAAGTCCATCTGTTTATATTTTTCTGGAATTCTAAGTATGTTAAATGCTATTTGTAGCCGCATAGAGAAAGGTTTCTATCTGATGAAAGTCTGTGCTGTCCAACCTGGTTAGAATTTGACTTGAAGGTAATTGGAGGTAAGTCATGAAGCTCCTCCAGTGAAGTCAAAGGTTTAAAACAAGCATAAACAAGTTGTAAACAAACAAAAAATAAATTACATGCATTTGATATTAAAGGTATGTAAGAAGACCAGTTTGACCATTGTGTTTATTGTAAATGGTGTTTCATATGACTATTTTTATCAGATCTGCATTTAATAAACTTCTTTGATGAATCTGCTTCAAAAAAGAGATTTTATTTGAATCACTTCTTATAAGTGATTTGAGAAACATACTCTTATTTGAGTTCCCTTTGGTTATGTTTAGCTATCTGTGAATAATGTCTGGCATGGTTAACTAAGTGACTAAAGTAATTCATGCCAGCAGTGATGTCAGTCTGTAATGAGTTCAGCCTTACTTTTTACAAAGATACTTAAACCCCTAAAATAAATGTAGATGGTGAAAACCTATGGGCAGAATTAAGTGTTAAACAGGTTTTATACTTAATATGGCCTAGAGAAACCACTGTATGATACAGCAAATGTAAACTAGAAATGGGGCAGAAATTAATGATTAGGTAAACACGAGAGGAAATTTCACTTTGCTCCTATGAGAGATTGGGGTATTGGGTGTGCGTGTGTGTGTGTGTGTGTGTATTTTGTTGACCTGTAAAAAACTTAAAATTCAAAATTTAAACAAGAATCATCAAATGGAATGTAGGCAGAACTTAGCTATGATACACACATAATATAATACAATAATATACACATATTAAGAAAGGAAAAACTGTATTAAATCGTAAAACTCGGGTCACATTTGACTTCTGTAATTACAAGAGATACAAGACACTATATACAGGATAATAAACATCAGTATACATTAAACATTTTCTTTTTTTTTAGATAGTCTCACTATGTCGCCCTCGGTAGAATACTGTGGAGTCACAGCTCACAGCAACCTCAAATTCTTGGGCACAAGTGATTCTCTTGCCTCAGCCTCCCAAGTAGCTGGGACCACAGGCACCTCTGGCAGAGCCTTGCTATTTTTTGTTGCTGTTGTCATTGCTGTTTAGCTGGTGCAGGCCAAGTTCAAACTGACCAGCCTAGGTATATGTGGCCGGCACTGTAACCACTGTGCTATAGGCATTGAGCCTATATTAAGCATTATAATTTTAATATCATTTTTCCATTCTTAAGATGTGTATACAATTTTGGCACCTCTGTGTGTGTTATGTATCTCAGATAATAAAGATTCTAAAATGCTTAGGAACTCACAAAAAGTTC
>CAUYQV010060479.1:0-13858 GCA_963574575.1 Galagoides demidoff
ATATATGCAAAAGACAGGAGTCTTGTTTCATTCTTCTGCATGTGGCTACTCAGTCTTCCCAGGACCATTAATTGAATGGGACTTTCTTCCCTGGGTTCATACATGTGGTTGTCTGCATTGTTGAACATCAGGTGGTTAGAAGTAGATGGTTTCTGTGTAGGGTCTCTATTCCAGTCCTGTGGTCTATGTCTCTACTTTTACATGTGTACCATGCTGTTTTGGTTACTATAGACTTGTAGTATAATGTGATGTCTCCAGATTTGTTCTTTTTGCTTAAGATTACTTTGACTATTTGGGGTCTTTCCATATCAATCTTAGATTTACTTTTTTCTAGAGCTATGAAATATGATGTAGGTATTTTGATAGGAATTACACTGAATCTTTAAATCACCTTGGTAAGTATGGACATTGCAACAATATTGATTCCTCCAATCCATGAACATATAATGTATTTTTGTTTGTTTGTGTCATCTATAATTTCTTTTATCAAAGTTTATAGCTCTCACTATAGAGATCTTTCATTTCCTTAGGTGAATATGTTACTACCTAGAAATAGTCCATATTTATCTGTTTGAATAGATCTTATTCTATTTGGCAGAGAGAAAACCTTTGAAAAAATAATTAATTTTTTGAGACTAAGTCTCCTTCTGTTGCCCTAGGTAGAGTGCCCTAGCATCATAATAGCTCACTGCAATCTCAAACTCCTAAATTCAAGTGATTCTCTTGCCTCAGCCTCCCAAGAAGCTAGGCCTATAGGCACCTGCAATGATGTCTGGCTATTTTTTTCTATTGTTAGTTGAGACAGGGTCTCACTCTGGCTCAGGCTGATCTCGAGCTCCTGAACTCAAGCAATCCAGGAGCCTCATCCTCCAAGAGTGCTAGGATTTCAGGTGTGAGCCAACGCACGTAGCCTGAAATGTTTTCTCATCAAATAACTTTCCCTACAACTCTCAATTTACTACTCAGTAGAGTATGGCATTTCTGGTTTCAATTGATTATTTGAAGTAGTAACAAAGTCCATTAAATTTTTTTTCTGAAACAGAAAAATTAAATAGTCCTATCTGTGCCAAAGTTTTTTATAATTTATAGTGAAATTAGATTCTGACTGTTGAAGAGTCTGCATTTTCTCAGCTCTAGTTTAAATTCTTTTAAAATTTCACTTAAAATGTGTGATTATGGAATCTCTTTCTCTCACTCTCTCTCTTTGTACTGACCCTATCATCTAAAGGTGACACCTCCAGCCTCATGATAAATTGGACTTATTCATTGTTAACTATTGGCCATTACCTAAACAACATAATGAGGTAATTCAGACATCTGTCTTAAGAAAAGAAAAAGAAAAGATAAGAAAAAAACAAAGAAGATATCTAAATGGGAGAAACTAAACCCATTAAATTTTCATTGCAACTAATTGTTTTACTTTCTCTTTCTTTGTAAATGTTGTTTGAAAGAAACCAGAAAAAGGGAGAAAAGAAGTTGTATGTTCCCATGAGTGTAGTATTTGAAAAAAAGAAATTATGATTTTTAAACACTCCACACAGAGCGTTAATAGTCACAAAAAAATTATTTTTCTTCTCTATTGTGTATTCGTTACATTATAGTCTACTAAGTGTGTGATTATATTACATCTAAAAGCCATGTATATAACTTAATTAAAAATTGCTGAAGTTGCTAAGAGTGATCTAATTCTAATATTTTGCTGGGGAACTGTTTTACTTTACCCCAAAACAATTACAATAGTTACATCAAAGATTACAAAGCACAGAGCACCATGACAAGTATAAAAATAAAGACATAGTTTGAAATACGTTGATGGTTGCTAATGGCTCAGAAGAGTCCACCTCAGCACTTCCTATTTTATCCTGTACTTTTATGCGATGGTTACAGCTTCTTTCTTTAAGTTTTATGAACCAACCTCTGCTAGCTTCAAACTTTTCTGATTCCACTTCCTCACCTCTGCTAGTCTTCACAGAATTTAAGAGTGTTAGGGCCTTTTTCTGAAATATGCTTCATCTTAATGGAATTTTGTGCCTAGTTTGATCTTCTGTACAAACCTCTAAAACTTTCTTCATATAAGAAATACAGCTGTTTTGCTTTCTTATTCATGTGTTTAACTGAGTAGTACTTTTAATTTACTTAAAGACCTTACCTGTGTATGCACAACTTGGCCATGTCTTTAGTGTAAGAGGCCTAACTTTTGGCCTGTCTTGGCTTTCTTCCTTATTAAGTGTCATCATTTCTGGCTTGTGATTTAAAGTGAGAGATGTGCAACACTTCCTTTCACTCAGAAACTTAGAGGCCATTCTAGAGTCATTAACTGGTCTAATTTCAACATTGTTGTGTCTTAGGGAAAAAAGAGGCCTAAAGAGATGGATAAAAATGGGGGAGTGTAGCAGTTAGAACACACACATCATTTATCAGTTGAGTTTACTGTCTTATGTAGGCACGATAGTGGAACCACAAAACAATTACAATAATAACATTAAAGATAGCTGATCACCACAACAGATATAAAAATAATGAAAAAGTCTGTAATATTAGGAGACTTACCAAAATGGAACACAAAGTGAGGATATTCTTTTGGAGGAAAAAATGATGCTGATAGACTTGCTCCAGGCAGGGAGGCCACAAACATTAAATTTGTAGAAAATAACATTTGCAAACGGCGATAAAGCAAAACACAACAAAATAAGGCATACACTAGAAATCTTTGGAGTCTGGCTTTTTTTGTTTGTATGTTTGTTTGTTTTTGTGGTTTTTTGGATAGAGTGCAATGGTGTCATCATAGCTCACAGAAACTTCAAACGCTTGGGCTCAAGGGATCCTCTTGCCTCAACCACAAGAGTAAATGGGACTACAGTTACCTGTCATTGTACTTGGCTATATATATATATATTTTTTTTTTTTTTTTCATTTGAGAAAGGATCTTATTCTTGCTCTGGCTGGTCTCGAACTCCTGAACCCAAGCAATCCACCTGTCTCAGCCTCCTGGACTGCTAGGATTAAAGGCATAAGCCACCATATCTAGCCTGAATCTGGCTTCTTTTATTTAAAATAATACACATATTTGCAGTTCAACATTGTTGTTATGGTATCGCCACTTCGCTACTTTGTGTTATTAACCAGCACTTCCTTTTTTATGTGAACATTTTGTTTATCCTTTCTCCACTTGAAGGTCATTGAATTGCTTCAAGTTTTTATAAATAAAGCTGTGATAATCATTTGCATACAGGTTTTTGTAAACACAAGTTTTCATTTCACTTGGCAAATACCTAAGTGAGAGATTGCAGGGTTACCTGGCAAGTGTGTGCTTAAATGTCTAAGGAACTGCAAACTGGTTTTCAAGTGAGGCCTTCAGCATTCTCTCTGAATGAGTCTTGTCGCTCAGCACCCTCATTAGCAACTGTTAATTTTTAAAAATTATTTGTTTTTATAGTTGCATAGTAGTACTTCAATGAAGTTTTAATATGCATCTCTCTTTTAAGAAATATTTGCCTATTTAAAAAAAAGGTGTTTGTTTTCCTGTTATTGTGCTTTGGGAGTTAATTATATATTCTTGTTATAAATGTTTCATCATATGTAAGCCTTTCAGACATTGACTTTCAGTCTCACAATTGTTTTTATTCCCTTCACAATGGTTTTGGGAAAACAGAACTTCTACATTTTGATGAGATATAATTTATAAAAGTTTTATTTCACATTGTGCTTTTGGCATCATTTCCATGGAAATGACAAAGGTTTTTCTCATACACGTCCTTTAAGAAGTCACAAAGATTTTCTCAGATGTCAGAAAAGTTTTCGTATGTGTTTCATTTTAGAATTTTATTTTATGATTTACAAAATTATAAAAGATCAACTTTAGACCTAACGGCAAAAGACTGTTTATCAAAAGTTAAGCTAGACTCCATTGTAAGAAGATGACATTTACTGGTACTTTGGCCTATGAATTTCTCTACAAATCTGTCAGACAGGGGGAATGATGAACAGTCTCTGGTTTGGGCTCTTTGGGAGTGTGAAGCACATTCTCCCCACTCTGGTGGTTGTTATTCTGCTTTTCACGATGGCATGACTAAGAAGCTGTTGGCTGTCAAGGTCACTATGGCACACTGACAGGAGGTTGGAATGGAACAGCAGTTTTCAACCCTTGAGTCGCGACCCACAGGAACCTTATTAAAGGGTTGCACCCTTAGGAAGGTTGAGAATCACTGGAATAGAATAAAGTAAAATCTGCCACACATCTCACTGTCCTTGCCAAGATTCTACAATTTTTATTAATTAAGTCTGTCTCAGATAGTTAACAAGTCTTTGGTTAATTTCCTGATCTAAAAAAAGATAATAATAATAAAGACTATTTTATAGAGGAGCAGATTTTGAAGGTTTATATATTTTTTTTAAATTTCAAAATATTGACAGGGCACAAAAGTTTTTGTTACCCATATACATTGCATAATGCTGAAGTCAGGGCTTTCAGGGTGCCCACGACCAGAAGAGAGTTCATTGTACTTGGTAGGGAAGTTTTCATCCACATCCTCCCACATTCCCTCTTCTTCACCTCCAATATCCTTTCGTCTCTATGTGGATCTGTCATTTAGCTCTCACTTATTGGTGAGAATATGGGGCATTTGTTTTTCCATTTCTTACCTACTTCACTTAGGATGATGGTCTCCAGTTCAACCCAAGTTGCTTCAAATGGCATCATTTCATTCCTTTTAAAGACTGAATAGTACTTTGTGGTAAATATATACAACACATTTTCTTTATCCAAGCATGGATTGATGGGCACTTAGATCAATTCCATGTCTTTTCAGTTGTGAATTTTGATGCAATAAATGCTTGTGCGTAGGTGTCATTTTTATAAAATCACTTTCCTTTTTTGACTAGATACCCAGAAATCATACTGGATTGAAGGTTCGTATTTATTTCTCTGAGTAATCCCCACACTGTTTTCCATAGAGGTTGGACTAATTCACAGTCTGCTGACAGGCTGTAACCATCCCCCTCGGCATCCATGCCAGCATTTACTGTTTTTTTACCTTTTCATAATGATCATCTGACAAGGGTAAGGCGATATATCATTGTCATCTTAATTAGCATTTTTCTGGTGATTAGTGATGTTAAACATTTTCATATCTGTTGGCTTTTGGTCTATCTTCTTTTGAAAAACACTTCTATTCATGTTTTTTGCCCACTATTTGATTGATTTGTTTCTTTTATTCTTGATGATCTCTTTATAGATTCTAGATATTAGCTCTTTGTTAGATGCATAGTCTGCAAATATTTTCTCCTGTTCTGTATGTTGTCTTTTCTCTGTTTTTAGTATTTCCTTTGCTGTGCAGAAGCCTTTTTAATTTAATTTAATCCCATTTACTTATTTTTGTTGTTGTATTTGCCATTGGGATCTGAGTTATAGATTCACTGACAAGGCCAATAACTGGAAGAGTTTTTCGGAACATTTTCTTCTAGAATATTTATGGTTTCATGCTTTCCATTTAAATCTTTAAGATTGCTTGTATTAGTTTTTGTGTATGGAAAAAGACAAGGGCTCTGTTTCATTCTTCCAGTTGTGGCTATCCAATAGCACTGATTATTGAATAGGGCATCCTTTCCCCAGTGTATGTTTTTATCTGCTTTGTTGAAATACATTTTTGTTACAGCAACATGGTTTTTATTTCTCTACTATGGTCCATTGGTCTAAGCCTCCACTTTTATGCTAGTGCCATGATATTTTGGGTCCTTAGCCTTTTAGTATAATTTAAAATCCGCTAATGTAATGTCTTCATATTTATTCATTTTGCTTAAGATTGCTTTGGCTATTAATGCTCTTTTTTGGTTCCAAATGAAACTTTGGATTATTTTTCTAGATCTATGAAATACGACTTTGGCATTTTTGAACTGAATCACTTTAGACAATAGGGACATTTAAATGATACTGATTCAACCAACATGGTGAGGTGTTTGTCCACTTTGTGATACCTATGACTTTTTTTAAAAAGTGTTTTGTAGATTTCTACTCCACAAGTTCTGAAGTCTTTATCAATATTATTTCCTAAATGTTGGGTAGGATTTTCTAGAAAAATCTAGGCTAGAAATATTTTATCTCCTGAATATCTTTATTACAAATTCGATTTTCTTAATCTGTATAGGACTAATTTTCCATATCTATGTTCTCTAACGGCATTTCCCCTTTCCTTCAGAACATTTGCAATTTGTCCTTATACTGTTATACTCTTCCTTTCCTATAAGCCAGTCTGACAAGATAATCTTATGCAATTTTTTTTTTTTAGTTTTATTTGAAGGATTTAGGGGGTACAAGTGCATTTTATTATATGCAGTAATTGTATAGTGGATTCACACTGGGGCTCTGAGTGTACCCATTTCTCTAACACTGTACACTGTATGTGATAGGTAACTTTTGATCTTTCATTAATAATTCGGAATTTATTCATTTTCACTATTTTTTCTATGTTTCTTTGATGTCAATTTCACCGATTATGCTCTTATATTCATTATTAATGTTATTTCTTTTTGGAGGGTAATTTCAAGCCTCCTCCCCATTTCTAAAACAGAAGCTATGATAAATTACACCTTACAATTTCAGAAGGAACCACGTCAGCTGCTTCCCTCAAATTTTCATATATATGGTTTTCATTTTTAATCAGTTCTCCATATTTTATAGATTTTTATAAGTTCTTCTTTGAAGCTTTAGGTTATTTAAAATTGTGTTGTTTTATTTACAGATATGCAGGAGATATCGAACATCTTTTAATTACCAAAGAAATTAAAAGTTATAATAAATGGAATAAATGGAAGATCTAAGACATCTAATTCTACTGCTGAAAATTAAATGTTTACAGTGAATGAGATTAAAGGCACACTAAATATTACTGGGGAAAATGTTACTAAACTTGATAGCATACTACCAGTAGTAGAATCTGCCTAAAATCACTCACACACACACACACACACACACACACATGCACACATATGTAATATATCAAAAAGAATGCACAGATTGTCAGCAAACTCTATGAAATGAAGTGGCCTAATAAGGTGTCGTTAAAGTCGCAGGAAAACAAAAGTGGAGATGCTATTAAAAAGGAAATGTTTGAAGAAATAATGGCTAGAAAATTTTAGAACCTATTAATCTCTTTCTCTGTTTATACTCCATTAAAAATTTTGAGCATATTGAACATAGTTATAATTACTAGTTAATGTTACTGCTACTTCCAAACCAGGATGTTTTAGTTTCATATTTATAAATTAATACTTCTTTTATTGCACATTTTGGCTTTTTTACATGATAATTGTTTTACTTGATCCAAACATTGTGAATTTTACTTTCTTAGGTGGTAGATTTTGTTTTTCATATTATTATAGATTGCTCTGAGATTTGTTCCAAGATACAGTTAAACAGAAATAGCATAATGTCTTTTCAGTTCTTGTTAAAATCTTTAAGCCAAACCAAAGCAATGTTTAGTCCAAGGGTATTTCCCATTTCTTAGGCAAAATCTTCATGTTCCTGTATTTAATGACTCAATAATTGTGAGATTTTCAATCTGTCTGGTGGATGCAGGTACTATTCCTGGCTCTGAGTGGGTGCCAGGAATATTATTCTCCTAACATAAGAATGATTTTCCACCACTTTCAACATGATAAAATTTTCCTATTCATCACTTTTAACTGTAGAGAGTGTATATGTTATAAAAAGAACTTCAGTAGCTTCATATAGATCAGAACAATAAAAACCCAAAACTTCACAGGTAATTTACCAGTGATGTTTTCTTTCTTACATTACAAATACAATGTTTTAATTTAAAATGCAACAAAGATGTCCTCTACAAAGTAGTTTAAATATTTGTCAATTTATAGCATATTATTTTTATAAGTTATCACATCCAAAATTATTTTATTACTTATTTGTCTTCTACCTGTATTCGTTGTTAGTTTATATATGTTTGCAAATGCACACATACACACACATAAAATAGTTAAACTTAGTTGCCTCAATTTTGTGATGCAAAAATGTATATTCTCTGAATTTTTTGTTCATTGAGCAGAGGTTTTAGGGAAGGCATTTCTATACACTACTCCAATCTTCACCTAAATAGTAAAATTCACCACAGTTTAGAGCTTCTTTATGTTCATGTGAAGTCATTCCTTTTATGTTGTTCTTAAAACTCATGCCTATCGTATGTTCTCCTTTTCACAGATTTTTCAATATTCGTTCAAGCCTTAGCCAATTGCAGCTACTTAAATTCTGTACCCAGAACAAAAATTTTAGGAAATTGGACTTCTCAAACCTAGTGTCTCTGCTGTTCATAGTACCAATATTGATGAAGAGGGCAGGGGAGAAAAAGGGTAGCTGGATGTAAAAAACAATGGGTCATATTATATCCAGTCTAAGAGGTCTATTTCTCTGTTTAAAAGTAAACTTAAACAATATCCTTGTGTGTATTATACACTTGATTTTGTCTCTGTTTTAATACTCATAAAACTTAAAGGACTGAATCCTTTATAGCTTTTGCATGTGATAATGTTTAGGGGTAATTTTGGCAATAGAAGTTCAAGATCATATACACAAGTAAACATAGCAGAAATATATATACCAGTTAGTAGTTTATATTTTCATAAATGTATAAAGTGATTGGAAGTATATCTAACTATCATATGAGAAGTAATATTTTCACTATTTGTTAGGGAATAAAAGGCACAACAAATCCTCAAAATGATTTATTCTGAATGTGGACACCAAAGCCTATTTTCATCTAAAACATAATGCTTTTGTTATGAATAGTCCTCCAGGTCAGTCAGGTATATAATCCTGTATACATCTAGAGGTCAGTAAAAAAATTAAACACACAGAAACATGAACATGCACACACACACACATACATTTTTTAAAGACAGGGATTCCTGTCATCCATTTCTGACAGTGTTGGTATAGTCAAAACTTACCGTGACCTTGAGCCTCGTGGCTCAAGCAACCCTCTTGCCTCAGTCTTCTGAGTAGCTGAACTACAGGTGCACATTATCATTTATTTATTGTTATTTATTTATTTAATTTTTTAGAAATGGGTTCTCGCTGAACTCTGCAAAATGTATTTAAGTATATAATCACTGAGATAAATATTAGGATAGAAGATGTTACAAGTATTTTAAACTCTAGTTTTCACAAAGAACAATAGACTGCTGTAAAGGCCCCAGATAAAGCAATAATATACAAAAATGACAGAAAGCATCTTTATCTCAAGGAAATACCTTTAGAATAAAAAAGCAAGTGAGAAATAAACAGTCATCGTTTTATGGTATAGTTCAGCCGCCAAAAGTCCCTTAGTCTTTAATTCTCCTTCCTTCAAAAGCCATTAAGTAAACAATGACCCATATAGAATTGTTTTCCTTTGTTTTTCTTTATATGATTTTAATAAGTAGCCCTGTTCTCAAGGAGTAATCACATTAGTTGTGAGGACAGCACACACACACACACACACACATGCAAAAAACACCCCTGAAATATTTAAATAGCAATAGAAAGCAGTTTGTACACATAAGCTTAAATGAATAGTTTTGTAAAAAATCATTATTAGAGGGCAGCACCTGTGGCTCAAGGGAGTAAGGTGCTGTCCCCATATGCTGGAAGTGGCGGGTTCAAACCCAGCCCCGGCCAAAACCTGCAAAAAAAAAAAATCACCATTAGATTCAACATGCTGGTAATAAGAATAACAAATTATGGTGGCTAAAATGAAGTCCTCTCCATTTCTCAAAAGTTCAGATCTTGCTCAGGACTTCAGAATAAACTCTTGGCAAATGGTAGAAATGGGAATGGCAACCAAGTGTACAGGAGAAAGTTTTGTCTGGGAAATCCAAATTTGAGGACCAGTGGCAATTACCAGGGAAAGACCAGGAGGCCATGACTAACTTGACATCGATCACCCACACAGCTCTGGGCAAGAAACTTTATCTTTCTGGATCTCAGCCTTTCCATGTGTAATAGGGAAAAATGAGTTAAACCCGAGTATTTCCTGTTATGTTAATAGGCCTTCAGGAGCCATCCAAAGGCAGAGATGAAGGGTGTCAATGTTGGCCTGAATCCCCGCCACCACTAATACCCATGAAAAAGGTCCATTCTCATTTTTCGTAGGTATTGGGGATAAAACTATAATTATATCTGAAAATGTTATATTATAAATAGATTTAGAACCACTAAGTTAGCTTATCCCTTCCAGCTATGATATTTTACTGAAATGTCACTGAAAAGGCTCACTGATTATGGTATGATTGCGTTTTTCACACCACAAGAAGATTCTGTAGACAAATTAACTGCAGACGCACATTGACAGTGTGTATTTCCTCTAATAAAGCCCAAGTCAGCTCCTCACCTATCTCAGCAAACAGCATTCATGGACATAAAAGATCTGTGGCAGAGGAAGGTAAGCTGACACAGCTAGATGCAAGGAAAATCAGGCCACGTACGGTCTTCTCCTGAGCCGTCCCTCATAGTGTTAAGCCTTTCCTCCTAACACATCCGTGGTCAAGCAGTCTTTGCATGCTTCCCTCATCCCTTCCATGCTGCTTCTGGGGATTAATTCTGACTCATTGACCCTCTTTCATCACTGATATCAACCCAATCATTTGCAAGTCCACTAATGTTTTTATTGATGACATGCTCAAGGGTACCTGCTCCAAAAGGTCAAAGACTTTTCAAGCCATACATTAAGTTTAACGTACCATATTAAAACTTATATTTTAATAATTGGTTATTTTTTATCATTTGACACAAATTTCCTTGATGCTAGGTAAGGGTGTAATACAATTACCTATACATGGATTAGCATCTGAAATTTCTTCCCATGATATTTTGAGTTAGGAATGTATTTTTAAGTTTCTCTAGTTCAAAACAATAATTTTTGTTAACCCACTTGTAGAAACAGAATGGACTGTGAAGCTAAAAAGTCCTCAGTTCAAACCCTAATTTCTATTTTAATAACTGTATACAAGGTCCGACAATTAAGTTCATGAACTAATTCTGAGAAACGTGCTACATAACTCATTGCTGAATATTACCATGATCACCTCTGAAGTATTTCTTTTTGGAAACTAACTACAGATTGCCAGTCCCTACTCCACTCTTCAAAATGGTTTTAAATGTTTTTTTTTTCCTAGAATTGTCATCAAAGTTGTCATTCTGTGATTGAAATGTCTTCCTTTCAATATTTTCTTTATCTCTAGGTTAAGAAAAAGTCAGTGGGGGCCTGATCAGGTTAGTAAGGAGGGTGTTCCAATACAGTTATTTGTTTACTGGCTAAAAACTCCCTCCCAGGCAGTGCCATGTGAGATGGTACATTGTTATGATTTAAGAGCCATACATGAGGTGTTGGCAATGGGTTTCAGTTAAGATTTTTCTGTTTCTCTCTCAATGATTTTGACTCACAAGCTGATGAATTTCTCCAGGTGTTTTTCAGTTCTGCTCATTACTGGCCTCTTCACTTCTTTCATCAGGGATGCCTTCTCTCCCCTAGGAAAACATTTGATCCATTTGTACATTGCAGTTTCCTTCATGGCATTGTCCTAAAAACACGTCTCTGGTTTCATTTCCACTCTTGCCAAGTTTAACAAGAAATTTATGAATGTTTGTTCCTTCTTCTTGTTTAAGAAGGAACAAACATTCATAAATGTTCTTCTCTGCATTCTCACAATGGCGTACAAAACCCCGCAGCAACAATAATGGAATGACACTCAGTAAGACACCACCATACATTCACCCAAACACACCTGTGAGACACTGCTAGACCAAGGTTATGAAACCTCATGGAGTGGTTTGTACAGTGATGCCAAAGTAAGTTCATCGTGGCAAGTTCCTGAACTCAATTGTCAGATCCATAGTGTTACCGAATGATTTACAGTGATAATGATGATAAAATACTATTTTGCAAGATGGCAAAATAACTTATTTCCTATCAAAATGATGGGAATTTGATAGCTATGAACAAGCTGAAATTTCTCCATTTCTTCCCCAATTAGCTCATTAATTGTGAAAACAAGAGGTCACATTTGTTCTTATAATTTCCCCTGATATATCTACCCAAAGTGCGCTCCACTCACTGACTAGCCAAACAAGCTTATGTGGCCTTTCTTCAAATTTCTGGGGTTTGCCCAGAAAGCTTCCCATTGTATCACCCTCGCTATAATAGCTTTCAAATAAATATTTGACCTTATTATATACAGATTTCACTCTATGTCTAGAAAAGTTTTATAGTTTTTTTCTGAAATGTTCTTGCTCTTACCAAATAAATACTATTTCCAACAATCTGTAGTTCCCTTCTTAGGCTGCTATGTTATGCTAAACCCCTCAGCTATATCAGGCATACCAACAATCTGGTCTTGGGTTTCCTGAGTTGAACATTGTCTATCCATTCATTCTTTCAAGCAATATTTCTGGAGTACTTCTCACCTATTAGGGATAGTTCTAGATATTCGGGATAAAATACATTGTAGAAGAAGGAAATAAGGCCTCTGTTTATCCAAAGTGAGGTGTTAAGACCAAAGAAACAATTACAGAATGGAAATAGTGGTCTAAGATAGATAAACATTGCTGAAAGAACAGGGATAATTAGGAATACTTTCACTAAAACCTGAAAGATGAGAAAAAGCTGACTGATCAGACTTAGAAGCAAATTGTTTGGTAGAATCAATATGAAGTCTTAAACAGTTTGTGGCTGTGCCTTTAGCTTTGCATATAGATCTACTACCCTTTAAATACTTTGCAATTTTTACATCAAAATTTTCATTGCTATTTTATTTTTCTATGATATTTATGCTTTCCTTATTAAGTGAGATATCAGCAAGACTAATAGTTTTACTTCTGAGGGGTATATTTTGTACAGTTCTATACTAAATATTTTATCAAAATAGATTTATTGTTATATTATCAATATGATATTGTCTTAGAAGGTCATTAATTTTATAACATTTATTTGTTGGGGTTCTGTTGTCTTTTACTTTTAAAAAATCCTCATTAGTTGAAAAAAATCTATGTTATTTGGAATAAATTATGTTTGCAAGAAAACAATAAATTCTTTGTTCATTTACTCTATATTGTCATACATTGGATCATTTCTCACAATTCTTTCAACTATCAACAACAGGGTATCTATCACTATGATACTGGAAAAATTGAAATAGGATTAAAGTCATATTTACAAGTGCTGGCAGAACTCCTTGTTTTTATTTTATTTTATTTTATTGAGACAGAATTTCACTATGTCACTCTTGGTAGAATGCTGTGGCATCACAATTCACAGCAACCTCAAACTCTTGGGCTTACACAATTCTCTTGCCTTAGTCTCTCAAGTAGCTGAGACTATAGGCACCCTCCACAACGCCCAGCTATTTGTCATTATTGTTGTTGTTATTGCAGTTGTCATTGTTGTTTAGCAGGCCTGGGCCAGGTTCAAACCTGCCATCATTAATGCATGTGGTCAGCGCCATAGCCACTGTGCTATGGTCACTGAGCTTAATTTATTTTTTTCCTGAAGACTAATGCATCTAAAATAAATAGATATTCCTGGAAACAGAAATTATATTTTTAAGCCTATATTTTATTGTTGAGAAGGTATTTAGATGTTTATTAATTTAATAAAGGCTGACATATTTAGTAAATGAGTAGTATGCAAGCAACATCATTAGATAGAGTTTTTATCTTTCCTTAGATTTGTATATAATGCAAATGAGGAAGGAGGACATGTTTTCCTTAGAGCTTCCAGAAAGGATGACAGCCCTGCTGGTCTTTCTGATTTTAGTGCGATGAAACCTGCATTAGATTTCTGCTCTGGAGATCTGTTAGACAATAAATTTGGGTTTC